>JAOEGS010024268.1:14704-56102 GCA_025447755.1 Corythornis vintsioides
GCAGTTAGTTAGAGACTTAAGCTGAAAAGCAAATTCACTGAACAGAATTTGCCTGCTTTTCACCCAAACCAGGACATGCATACATTATATATTTGAAATATAAAAACATTCTAACCTTTTTCACTACATTGAGCTTGTCAGGAGCATGGTCAAACAAAGTGTCAAACGCATCTCTTTCTGAAAAACATTCAGAGATGTCAATATACTGAGCAGCATTTGTCCAAATGCAGAATAAACACTTATTAAGGCACATACTTTTTTGAGAGAACACTGTCAGCAAAAGGTTTCAATATGGTCACTTTGAATTCCAAGTACCATGTATTTTGCATACTGCTCTCTTGCTAATAACTTATTTGCTATTATTTATAAAAAGCATAATTTTCAAGTAGTATTTGAATGACCTACTAATTATTTCTCCAAAATGAACAAAGAATGGTATCTTTATGCATTAAACCTTAACCAGCCTGACACATGAAACTAAGTAACCAAAACATTTTGTGCAGAAGAACACGAGTTTACATCTAGAGTCACTGTTATCTACAGAGGAAGATGTTCTCCATGGGCCACTGGCTACATTGTGGTGTTCTATAGTATTAACCACCTCGAGCAAGCTTATGATTGTACAGCTGCAATACAATCCTTTGTATAGATGCTTTGGGACCATTCTGATATGTAATTGAGGACTTTATCAGCAGGACAGGCAACCTAGAGTAGCTTGACTGGAATACTATTGTAGTCACCTTTTGAAGGAAACAGTAAAAAAAACCCCAAATTAAACTAGAAAAAGCACTAGAGCCTGAGAAATTCCATTCCCTCTACATCTCTCACCAAAGTGACTACCCCTTGCAGAACTAACATATACTTTCACTCCCTCAAGAGAAAGATAATAATCAAAATAACTTACCATGCCTTCCTGATAATGCCCTATGAAAAACCAGAACAAAACAAAACAAGAACAAAACACAGTTATATATGGTTCACTTGCAAACGTTTTGCTGAAACAGAAAACAGCACATGTGGTCAGATCTTTAGCTTGATGAATACTGGAATAGATCCACAGAATTAAGAAAACCTTCATCAAGTTATTTCAACTGAGAATCTGGATTAATCTGGATTAATCATCTCCTGTCTTCACTAAATCTCATAAGAGGCCAGCTCTCAGATTTTCTACTATTGATCCAAATCAACACACCTTGTCTCACTGAAGAAGGCTTTTTCATGCTGATTTTGTGAGAACTTTCCCTTTTGCTTTAAGGATGTTTATAGCACACTGACTACATCACAGCTCCAGCCAAAACAATGCTTGGACTGGGTTCTTAAGGACTGCAGCATTTTGCCCCAGTTAATCTCTGATAGAACTACTACTTGTAAACAAACCCATAAAGGTTAATAGTAAGTCTACAGTCCATCACCACTTCATTGTATTAGAAACTAGGATATTCCACTGTTGCTTTCTCTTGGTTTGGAATAACTTTTCTGTACTAAATTGTTCAGCGAGACAACATGTACAGGGATTACTGCCCTCATGTTACAATCCCAAACACCTAAAAATAGTCCCATCACATTCCTTTTCAAGAGAATTTAGTTCTCCACCAACAAAATATGAACATAAAAGAATAAAAGCATGTTTAAGGCATACTGAATAAAGTAATAAGGAATACAATAAATACAGAAATAAAGAATAGATAAATATAAAATAGAGGTTTTTTATATCTTCACTCTGTCTTCTCCTTTATCCTGGTCTCCTGCTTTTAGATCCCCAGCTCTGTATTTTCTCACCCTTTTGTATTTTTAGATGCATGTTTTGCAGCTCTTGAAAAGGCTAAAATACAGTCACTGACTGATGCATCATCTTCCCTGGAACCCCAATACTGAAATCTAAATATCAGCAAATGTTTGAATTTCTGAGACGCATCTGTGTTCAATTACTGAACTGCTGGCAAAAGTGGTGTTGACATACTCAGTGTTACCAGTTATTTCCTCTTGGATTTGTCGAGACTGGAGGATTCCTTCTCGTTTCTGGGAAAAAAAAAAGAGCGACATTTTCCTCAGTGAAGTTTAATGCTTAGGGTACAGTAGAAACTTATTTGTGATCCACAAACATAATTAGGTAACAATCCTGCAAAAGGATAACTTTTTTTTCAAACTTACAGCAATAGATTATTTCACCTTGCAAGTATTTCAGAAAACTCTTTTGTACCTTCACAAGAAACTTGAAACTGCACCTGTAGAAGGAAGCATTTCTTTTCCTTTCTCCATTGTTCTTAATTGACTTTAAAATTCTTTTAAAGGCCCCAATTCAGCAAGACATTTGAAACACCTAAACACATATGTAAGTACTTTAGTAGAGGTATGTCTAGGTGAGCTGAATTAAACCTTGTATTTCAACAAGCACCTTGGCAGATGGTGCCCACACTTCTCTTGCAAAAATCTTGCTCACAGTTATTTGTTCTTTCAGCCCCATTCACACACTCCTTTTTTTGTGCCTCAGTGTTGTCCTTCTCTGAATTCTCTCCATACGAAGCACCTAATTTGCTTGTGATGGAAAACCCAAATGGAGAATAATCCATTTGCAGCCTGCTCTAGACCCTGGTCAGCTTGGTGTTGATATGTGCATTGACTCCAATGCTCTTCAGATAGGAGAAGCCCTTTGTACCTGGTGGTGGGGGCCTTGTCTAGAGGCTGCAGATGAAATGGCAGAAGCCAACTCAGATGGCTTCTTGCTGTTTGAGTCAGTTGGAAAATTAAGTTTAAAAATTTGACATTGTTTCCAGTATGCTGATCACAGTCATCTGGTGGCAGTGCAAATACCACACATGTTCTGCCTCTTCTGCCTTCTCCATTAGTTGTGTTCAGTGGAATCAGTAAAATTTTGCAACACGGAAAGAAAAGTCAAGCAAATGTTAATGCCTACATGTAGAGTCTAGACATCAGGCAATTATTCATGATTCTTCACTCCATATCATACAAGGAAATGGGAAAAATAAATTTATGCTGGTTCTATACATGACATCTAGGTGGAAAAGAGAATAACCTTTTCTAAAAGTCCTTCATGGCACTTGAGCTGGGGCTGCTGTTCTTCCCTGCCTTGGGAAGCTAGCACATCCCTATCCAAGTCAGTACTCTGTGGAGGATGTGCTGAGGATTCAGCCAGGCTTCACTCTATTGCTGCTAGACTGCATTACTACAGTATAAGAGGCTCAGACATACTTTCTACAAGAAAGCACACATGGCACCCTCTGGGTCACTCCAGACTGGCTCTTGGGAGCAATCCTAACTGTTCTTTTAGCTGGATGATAGTTTCAGGGGTTTCCCATTCTATTTTTTAAAGCCTGTTACTAAATAACTCCCACACAGTTAAAAATGCATTCAGTTAAAAATGCATTCAGGGAGGACCTTTGAACATCAAAAAGACAAGAGTGGAATCCAGTGTGTTCCATACTGAGAGAGGGGATCCAGAACAGCTACCAAGACATCTTCTGTCACATACCTTGAAAAACTACATCAATTAGGCCTGTCTTCACTTCCAGTGTGCAGACAGCAAAAAGTACTTGCACTTGAAGTTACAATTTAGCTCATGCTTGCTCAAGTCAGAAGTCCACTCATTTCAGGATTTCTGTTTACTTTTCCCTTTGAATCAGGGAGAAAGGAAACTTATTTCCTCCTGATGACAACTGACATATCAATAGTGCCTTCTGGAGCAAAAGTCTTATCACTCTTGTCTCCTAGAGTAAAGCATCATAGCAATGGCAATTGTATTGCTCAGTCTCCCATATGGGCAAAGAAAATGGTTTTTAAAGCTCTACCTTCTCTCTGCAAGCAGGCAAAGACAGCCTAAAACATATTCCAGTATCAATACAAAATATATTTCCCATTTTGATAAACTGTAATTAATATAAATAGGAAATCTGCTGCTTAATCCTACTGCTGATTAAAAAAAAAAATAATAAAAAATTACAAAAAGACCAAAATTTAAAAAACCTCACAAGATGTCAAGTCCTGGATGTCCACACTGCCCGAATACAACCTGCATCCACTGTAAACTTATTTGACCAGCACATGCATGTCAAGATAGACTTTCCTGTGCTTTTGATTTTAAAAAGACCCTGTCTGGATGCATTTCTGAGTGATATGATCTAGTTTTGTCCTGCTCTGGCAGCAGGGTTGGACTCAATGATCTCCAGAGTTACCTTCCAACACCCTAACATGCTGTGACTGTGTGAAAAGTCCCAAGGGCAACAATCAGAATGGATCTTAGAAACTCTAGTCTAAGTACCTTCTCTGTGAAAGCTGCTTCCCATATGTTTTTTGCACTTTACAAACTCTTCACCTCAAAACTGGCCCTAACACTGATGTCACCTGCTGTGAGGTTTATTTTATAATAGACAGAGAATGACACAATAGTCCTAAACATACAAAGAAGTGTTCCCAAGGACTGAAAGACTGCCCAGCAATGCTCCTTAAAGACAACAGTGGCTATAACTGCAATAATAAATGATTAAAATGAACACCTACTATTTGAAAGTCACCAACAAATGAGGCATGAATTAAGATTCTCCATTAAAAAGAAAAGCTAGACACACATCCCAGTGACCACAGAGGACTTTGGACAGGAAAAAGACAGTCCTAATCACTTATCATTTTTTAATTGGTGGCTACCTCTAGGACAAAAAAACACCCAAACCCTTGTGATGTGCACCTTCTAATCTCAATTATTTCCTAGTTTTTCTTCATAGTAGCTGATGCACCCTATAATTGCTGTCTAGGGGCTCACAATATGCTGAAGCTATTCTGGATGCTCTGCCACTGCGTTCTCACCCTCTCTGACGTACATCTCTAGCACACAAACAATCTGTCATTTAACCTTTTGTGGGTGGCATAAATAGATCATTTTTGAAAAGATGCAAAATGATGGCAAGATCCAGAGCTCCACAAAAGCTCTCATTTGTTTCGGTAGAGATTATCAAACAAAGCCTAGGCTTTGTTCAAAGTTATTCATTCTATCAGTATAGAAGGAAGAGAAAATTATATAACAAAATAGCCACAGAAGGTCCAACTCTCACATTTGTTCTTAAATAGGCTTATAATCCAGCCTTCCTATTGCTCCCTATGCTAACAGCCAAACAGGCTGTAAGAGCTGCACTGATCACCTGTGGGGCCTGAGCATGGCTTTTGGTTCAGATATATCTTCTGTTTCTATTTCAGTAAACTAGATCCATCCAACACAGCAATCCTCACATTTTCTGTGTTTCATGAAATTAAGGTAGTCCTTCTTCAAGACTTCATCAAACTACTTCACTCTTTTATTTTGCTCTCGCCTATTTCCATTACCAAATGGTATAGAACACAATTTAAAACCAGCTACCACAGTCTGTTAAGTTCCCCTAGGCATGACCTTACTCTACAGAATGTAGCAGCGTTTAGAACATGAATTGTGCAGGTTTGAACACTAAATTAGGCCTTCGGATCAAATGATTGCTGATTAAAACTTTCATTGAGTTCAAAGGGTATATGATGAATCACCCAGAATAAATCCCACAGAACATGAAAGACAGATTTAAACATAAAAATAAAAAACCCACCCACCATAAAATAAAAATGAAAAACTTTTCAAACACAATTACAGTAAGAATACTCGCCCCCACCCTCAGTTAACAGGAACCAGAAGAGCCTTGGAGTTCCACTGATTGGCTTTCTGGGTTCACAGGACAAAATCTTCTGCAACATTACTTGGATTTTATTCTGGTGCAACTGCTTTCTCTGCAGTTCACTGGCGCCTGAGCTACAGCTGTGTAGCTAAGAGGCAAAGCAGGGAGCCAGATTCTCCCACTACTTATTGTTTTTAAATGGGTTTATCTGTACTGACTTCAGTGGATTTGCTGGTGAACTACATTAGCCTATTAAACAAGACGACAATTAAGCCCATTGATTTCAATGGGAATTTTTTCTGGACATATGGAGAGACTGTGGAATGCAAGAGCTGGTTCTTCATTTGAGGACTGGGTTCTTTTTTCTGATTTCATTTCTCATCCCAGAGATGCCCTGACTGCTTCACTCCTGATTTCTTAAGCTGATTTTGGTAAAACTTTGAGATAAACCAATGCAATTAAGATATTCATACTAGCCAAAGGAAAGGCTTGAAAAAGATGTTCCTCTGAAGCCTTAGATGGATAAGTGCAGATTTGCTGGGGTTCTCTTTCATCATCTGCAGGGAAACCCATGAAGCAGAAATCTGAGAGTCAATGAGTCATTATCAGGTGTGATACATCCACCAGAGACTCTCCTTCAGCTTCCTTCCCAGACTACAAAACTTGTCTAAGTGCTGGAAAAAGAACTTTCTCAGATCTGTCCCACAGATATTCAGTCACACAAAATTTGAGCAATAACTATTTGCACCAGATACTTCACGGTAACATCAGTTAAAACACATAAATGAAGGCAGTTACAGTGTGAAAATAAAGGCAAAGATAATGGGAGAGAAAGAAAAGCAGACTAAATGGGAAGAGGCCAAATATGTCAGTACAGCACAAGCCCAGATGAAAGAAAAATGAACAGACTAACGTGAAGAGTTTGGATGTATGAGGGTCTAATAAGGAGACTGACTGACACAAAAGATCTCGTGGATGGGGGTTTTTGCATGCTTATGAGAAAGCCAACACTGTAATCAGACTAAATTAGCATGCACCAGGCTGAAAACGAATATTTAGTCACCTAACATGAATCTGAATGTAATAAACAGTGACAATTCATCATTCAGTGCCAAGAACGATTTGAATCTCTATGCAAGTGAGAAGACCGTCAAAAATGGGAAAAATAATAACTCCAGAGATCACATTGGGTGATACACACATTCCAACAACAATAATGCTTCATATATTTTTAATGTCAGAGTCTGGCCACTTCACAATCAAAATAAGATATTCTGGGCCACAGCTCAATCCGGGAAAGCACTTCTGCCTTTTTCTGGTTGAAGCATTGTCAGCAGGGAAGACACACGTGGGTTTCTTGCATGAGACATTTCCATCAGCCAAACAGACACATGCATGCCCGCCCACAGAGAAACTCTACATGTATTCTTCAAGAAACCCCTCAGTCAATTTCACAACAGTACCAAGAAATGCTTAACACATAAGAGCTACAGTTCTCTTACCTGCACAACGACCACCTGAATGGACACATGATCTGGGAGTCTGATTGGTGCTCGAAAATACTGTGATAATGCAACCAGAAGATGAAGTATTGCTACAAGACTTTTAGCATGAACAGCTGAAATAGATATGAAAAGCACATTACAAACTGCAAAGTAATGAGGGAACATATTTTTACTTTTCAGGCTGTAGGGATTATGGGACCCTGTCCCTCTTGCCACCTGGAGCCAGGGGGAACTTATAAGGCACCCCACCTTTACTGCCTCCCTCCTGCTCAATGGGTCAGGAGAATGCAGCCCAGTCAATAACATGCAACAGCACCAAAGGACTACTTTTTACAGCACTTCTGAATGCCATAGGCTTTTGTAGATGGAAATGTAAAGCTAATTCAAAAGCCAGATTTCACGCACAGCAGTTTAAGTGCTGTCTCTGCATTCTCCTTGCCTTTGCTTTATTCGCTTTATTTCAATAAGGATTTATGGACTATCAGAAAGATATTTTTGTACGCATAACATGCACTTACTCATTTTTAAGTGTCACAATGTCTGCAGGATGATAAATGAGTCCATTTTGGCAGAAGCCTTAAGCAATAACTTACTAAACTCAATGACTCAAACATTCCTCATGAAGTTGTTATAGTTCTTGTCATTGAAGCTTTTTCACAGCAGGTTTCATATGGGTAGTTAACACTAACACGACTTACAAGATACCTAAAAGTCATGCTGTAGGACATCCTTACTCAAGTATCAAAACCTTGGCATGAAAGTGAACCTCTTTTAATTCTTATGATGGCCTTTCTTCTTCTATTTTGTCCCTGCATTTGTAGTTTTCCCCAGAGTAGTGTTCCCAAATGGTCTTTGAGAGCTACAGTACAGTGTGTGGGTCTTTGTACTTGAACTAACCAATAACTACCAACCTCATTTCCTTGGTAAATCAGGATAAGATTCACTAAAATATCATAATCTTCTAGTGTAAGTCTCAGCCATGCTGTGGAGGTACCCATTTCTATAGAAGGTGCCAGGGCTGCCAAATTCTGCTGGGGTGCCAGCAGTCACAGATGAAGTGCTTTAGCAGAACACTGAAAAGATGTCTGCCTGCCTAGCACTGGTGTGTGCTACAGCTGGCTCCAGCTGCTGCTGTCGTAGCTTTACCTTAGCTCTAAAACACATGTAAAACATTAAATTAAAACTACAAGCTAAATTGTCAGGCCACTCCAAACACCCGGCCTCCAGATGCATAACAGAGAACGGAAAAAACCTTTGGGGAGGTTGAAGAGAGATGGGGACAGAAAACTCAGTGGGACCACACAAAGTGGAAAGTCAGAGATGCCTAATGTTCACTTTTCCTCCCTCGAGCTCTTTCTCTCCCTTTCACTAATTCGTTGTGGAAGGAATTGGATACAAAACAGCTCAACTCAGTACAGGTATAGGAGACAGGGGAACTGCTATAAATGGGGTAAGGTATTCACCAGTGTGAAATGATTCTGGATCAAAATCTTGCAACAGATTAAAGAGCCCTAATTTTCTAAAACTGATGATAATCTGCTTTCTGCAACACATACGCCCCGAAATGTCTTGCATTGGGCCACCTAGGGCATTTCTGCCAGATATTACTATGTTCATAAAATAAAACAGGAAGGGCTGAGACCTAATGTTGATGAATGAGACTTCTGTAGTGGGAATCAGTGGTTCAGATTTAGCCTTAAATGATTCTGAAGTATTATTTGTATCTATGTTGCATATTTTACACAAACAAGGAGTCCGAGGAGCTAACTCTCCCTTTTTCAACAAATCAATTTAGTAACAGAAAATTTAAGCTGGTAGGCATATGGTATTTCTGCTGTTATGACCATACTATGAGAGATTCTGAAAAGGCAGTTAATTTAAACTGGAGGTTGAGCACAATTACGGAGGGTAGAGTTTACCACCTCCAGAACCACCTTGCAGAGCAGCTCCTACCATAAATACCAGGGTTTAGCTTTTCCCTATCATTGGATATTTCAGAATTCCAGAGAGTAACTGTAAACTCTGGGCTGTCACCAAATGAGAACAACAGAAAACGCACAACGTACAGTCAACGTTCCATTTAATGCTTCTGGGAGGGAGTTTAAGGGTTTCATTGATCTTTTCAAGCACTGTCTGTAGCTTCTGTTTTTGAGCAATTTCAGACTGAGTAACTTCAGCAACATTCAGCTTCTCACTTTCAAGTTTCTCTGAAAAGATAATAGAAGAGAGAACAGAAGACAACACATTGTCATCTCCACAGACAACACAGAGTCATTTCATGCACCCAGGGGTACATTCACAAGATATTAGACTTCCTAGTTTTAAAACTATGTGGGTTTCCTTGAAGAGCCACTTTCCAGCTCCTAAAGACACAGTTCACATTTTTTCTTTATTTACCCATTGCCAAGGGAAGGCCAAGTACTAATGAAAGCCACACTACTGGCTAAATGCTGCAACTGGTTTTAGGGAACATCAGACTCAGAGGTAAGGTAATTGTTGCTGGATACAGGAAATTCTGTATGCAAGTGGCTTGTACAGCAGACTATCAAACCTAGGAAACAGATACCCACATTAAGAGGATTTGTTTCATCACTCTAAGCCTCTTGGCTTCTCCCTCATACTCAAGAGATTAAAAAATCTTACTTGGCCCACTTGCAATAAAAGTGACATCATATTTACAGAGGCGGAGGATGCACCCAAGAAATATGAACAAGTATTTCTGGGGTATGAAAATAAGTATTTTCTTCAGTATTTTTTTTTTCTTCTATGAAACCACAGTCCTATTCGGCACTCAATATTTGCAGTAGATTTGTATGTACTTTTTGAATTGCTTTGTTAATAATTAGCACAGATTGCTAGGTATATACATACACAGCTTAGTATTTACCATTAAACAGTAGGCAAAGAATATTTAGCATGCAAGCTCCCTGATGATAACACCAGAAACAAAATGGTTAGTCACCTGTCGGCTTACTTCCCTGAAAGAGTATCTTATTCAGAGATATCAGTTAGTAACAGCTGATCTTGCTCTCATCAAAGCCAACTCAATCTCCTCCCAAAGAGCCTGAGCCTGAGCTAGGAGCCCATGAATCCTGTCTAATCCTGACTGCTGTCTCCATGCGTCTATTGTGCCTCCATGGACATCACTCTGTGCATATTCTCAAAACAAGACCATATTTTTCAGTTAGCATAGACCTGATCTGTAAGGAGTTAAGGGTAGTGGAAAAGATCTGAAAATCAGTAAGTTCTGGATCAGTATACATGTAGTTAGGTAAAGCTGTGTAAGATACACATTTTGTGGGTGAAGTCACTAGAAGTCTGCCCATGAGAATCACATTGCTCAGTGCAGGGCAGATCCAGTCCACCACAATATACTCAATAGCTTAACTACTCATAGAAGAGTATAGTCTGTGTAGTCTTTATTAGAAGTGCTCACATGATGTTTCAAGATTCATTTAAGATACCAAAAAGAAATTTACTGGAGATTTTATGAGCTGTAATAACTAAGCAAATGACTTCCAAGCCAAGAGTTAAAAAAGCACATGCCAGCTCTGCATTAGCAGTTTCTTTTCTCTATCTGTTTCTCAGCTGAAGCTTGGTTTGCAGTCCACTGGGTACCATTACCTCAGTAATGTTAAAAGCCAGACATCAAATCAGAAAGAAATTCCAACTTTCCAGAGGAACTTTGTGATGTCAATAAACTATAGTATGGAACCAGCAGAGATTAAAAACATCCACTGTTGTACTGAAAATACTCTTGCCTTCAAACTTACTTTCCACTTGTAACACGGTGAAGTTTGTACAGCACATATGCAGATAATAAATTTAACTGGAGCTAGCCCCGTTGCCAAGAGGAGAACTCTCCCTCTCTAGCACCCCAGGTCGGCTTTGTGCCGTTCTCATCAGCTACAGAGCACCACACATTGCACTGTAGCTGCAAGGATTGTGCATACAGCCTATTGCTCAAGGATCTCATAATACAATGCTATTTTTATATCACTTAGTGGCATAAATGTAAGATGATACCAAGGCTCCTAAGTAGGAACAAGTGATCCACTTACTGAAAAAGTGCCTCAACAGCGTGCGCATGTATTTTTCTTACCAAATAATTTCTGCAATACTTGTCCATCATACAGGTCTTCAGCCAAGTCTTTCACAATAATCCTCTCTCCTACCAACACATCATTAATCCAGTCAATTAATACCTATATGGGAAACACAAATTTGGCAGTATTATACACTATTCATTTGCAATTTAAAACACATGTCATTTTGTACAATGATGAAGACATTTAGCAAAAGAATACTGAAGCTGCAACAGCTCCAAATACAATCAGTCTGAAATACCACCAGAGGAAAACACGCAAGACTTGTGAAGGGCTCTTCTCAGGTGACTGTGTCAATGCACCACAGGGTCTAGGCAAATGCTGGAAAGATGCAGCATCTCCTGGAGTAAAATCCATCCTTTACTTTCAGAAGCATGTCAACATTTTAATACAAAGAAAAAGGTGTCAAAGTGAATTCCAATGAAGCTTCCTGCCAAGGTTCTAAACCCAAGAATCACTAAAACTATGAGGGAAGTCAGGGGGATCTTATACTGAGGATGGGATGAGACTAAGAATCTGGATTTAGGATTTTAATTCAGTTCTATCCCCTATCTAGATAAAGATACTGCAACAAATTACTTGCTCATTTCTCTGGGATGTACACACCACCTGATTTAATTTAATTAGTATTTAAACAGAGCTTTAAAGCGTTCAAGACAAAAAGGCAGAGACAGCGTTAAAAACATTTTCACTTTCTTGAAAGTGTTTACATCCTTTTCATTACCTTCATTAGTTCTTGTAATTTTGGGTCGTTTCTTGAATTTGGATCAACCATTGTTCGGACTTCATTTTCCTCTGGAAGGTTTAAAAGAAAGATATTAGCAGCTCTTACAGGCATGACATTTTATTTTACATCAAGCTTTTACGTTGAGATATAAAATTGTTATGAATTACCTAGCATAGTGTCCTCAGGGTCTAGTTCGAATGGAATTGGACTGAGGGGTAAGTTAATGGCATTTATTCCTTCTTCCTGTAATTCAGATACTAGAAAATAGAAAAGAAGAGCTTGGTCAAATTTCAATTCAATTTTACTTACTATTTCACTCCTGCTAAAAGTAGCATTAATTGTCTTAATTTCTTTGTAAGAACATGACTCTATTAGATAAGCCACTAGCCGTAATTACAGCAATAAAACACAGCTAACAAAAATGGGAGACCCAGACAACAAACCTTTACTTGTATGAGTAGATTTTTCATGGATAATGGTTCTGGAATCAATGCAATTTACTCAAATCTTTTCCAGGATAAGGCCCATTGTCCTAGAATTTTAAAAGGCTCACTTGCATTTTAATGGTCCTGACATTTTAACACTAATGAATCTTTTTAGCTGCAGGAAATGATTATTGCTCTCAGCTCTGTCACCCTTGTTCTGGAAATGGTTCAAGTTTAGCTACTTGAGAAGAGCTGGCTCTGGCTTTGTCCACACTGGAGCTTCCAGGCTGACCAACTGTTTAGAACCAAAGGTGCAATCGCAGCCCAGCCACCTGCTGCCTCCGTTGCTCAGCTCAGAGACCAGCTGGGGTAGACTGGGGGATGTTTCTGGCCTGTGGCCTTGGCCATTCTTTAGCAGAAACCACAGCAGCAGGACTCTGGTGTGAGATTCTGAAAAGTACTGCCTTGGTTTGGAGTCTAGACATAGGGTGAGCAAGAACTTGGACATGGGAATGGCCAAGTAATCCGTGATCCCGTAGGTTGGAGACGCCCACGACTGTCAGGAAATACGGACAAGTTCTTACTCAGCCAAAGACCCTCAATGCTGCAAAAATCAATCTTGAAACACAAGCTCTGAGAGCACAGGAACAGAGAGATCCAGAGATGTGGTGCAAAAGCAGTTCTGCAGAGGGTTTGTACCTGGTACAGTTCAGAGCACCTTCTCTTCTCTGGGTGATCCAAACTTTAGTAGGTTGCAAGAACAAACCCCTTCCTTCAGTGTCCAAACATGCCTCTCTAACAGAGGGGAATAAATGCAAACAAGCCAATGCACTACTCCCATGACCACAAGGGATCACACTTTGGTGATCAGACAAGTTTGTATCTTGCTTTCTAACCAAGGAATCAGTGCAAACCTGATCTACAAAGCAGGATGGAGCCTCACTGTCTTATGACAAGTTAGGAATGTTGTTTCGACCACTCATTTTACAGTGTTCAGACCTTTAAAAGAACTGGCTCTTAACACAACTGTTCCAGTCAGACTTTAAACTTAAATAACTTATTCAATGATCCTACATGTGTCCTAAAGCTTGGGGTAGCTGTGTACACCTCCTTACAGGAATCAAAATTTATGTACAGTTGCAGATAAACCAGCTAACATTTCAGATTTACTACCTGAAGGTTTCCTCAGTTAATTTTCAAAATCACAGCAAACAAATGCTTTGGAAGAATATAGAATAGTAGAAAGTGATAGTAGAAATGTTGTGTTGTGTTCCTGGCTCCATGATTGACTCATTAGCTCCTGGAAACCAGTTCTACCTCTCTGCCTCAGCCTCCCATGGGCAGCAAGTACAACTAAGTTTCACGTGAACGCTGTGATAATTAGTCAGTTGGTGTGATAACAGTACTTAAAACTGACCAAATATTTTCTGCACTCCGTGAAATGCTTTGTGCTCTGCCAGATGAAATGCCTGTGCACATTTCAAGAGTCTGGGCAGCTGTATTCAGGCATCTGTGCAAGATTCATAGCAGAAATGGCTGTTGGAATGCTTGTTAGTTTTCATGGTACAACAATGACTTTGAAAAATCCACTACATGCAATAATTTAACACTAACTTCCCTCCATATACTTCACTCTGCTTGTGTTATCTGTAAAATACAAATACTGAGCAGCTCTAAAAAGTCATAAAATAATGCTGACAATAATAGTTCCCTTGATTGTTGTATATCCTCTAAAACTGATTGCTGAGAGCAATGGACCAAATTAATTCCTCATGTAACTCCACCGAGTTCTGAGGAGTTATAGCAAGGATGAATTTGGTCTAGCATGCATAATCTCAGGAACTGTTTACACTTAATGGCATTTTTTTTTAATGCTAGCACTCATTAGAAAAAATAACTGTTGGTTTTATTAACCTCTTTGATTTTAGGGCTTTTTTTTTTCACTGTGGTTCAAAATGGTTATGGGCATAAAAATGTCAGTGGATAGAAAACTTACACATGGAGGTCTTTCTGTCCTTAAATATTTATTTCATGGAGCACTTCCACACAAAGATGCCTAGGCAGAATTATTTTTTTTTGTATTACTGACAAGAGGGACCATAGTAAATAGAATCTGTTCAAGTCAACTGGCTCCACTGAGCTCTCCTGTTCTGAAGGGCTGGATACCCTGCTTGGTATCCAGTCACTGCATTTTCCTAGCAAAGGACAGTGGGGAAAGTTTTTGGCTCCTCTTTCCAGGGAGGGATCCGTTAGCAGAGCTTGCTGACCAAGGAGACTGAGTGGACCTTTCAAGGCTGAATGTTTTGTAAGGCGTTCTTTACAAGGTCCATAGTTGACCTCCAATGTGCACAACTATTATGTTCTACTTTCAATAACGTGACTTTTAACATGCTATTACAAGTTTCTGGAATAAGAGAAAGAAAACAAAAAAACCCACTATATTTTTGTATTAAAAAGGAACATAAAATACAAATAGAAAAATAAATATAAATGATAAACTAATCCATTGATCCATTCTAGAATGCATTACATCAATTGCACAGCAGGGGCTAAGTCTGCTTTGCTGTACATAGGCACACACAGGACCACAGTGGTGGTCTAGTTTCCCCAGGCAGCTCACCCGAGTGGAGTGCATTCCTCACACCTGCCCAAGCCATATGCAGAACCTTTCTAACACACCTCTGGATCATTCAAAGATCACAGATGGATCCAGTCTGCCAGAAAGGACAGCTCCTCCCCAGCTACCATATTCTGCAGTATTTATCCCATAATTAACAACTCCTCCTGCCCTGTTGTCCCCTATAAACAGAAATAATGATGGAGAAACCCTGAGCCTGAGAGCATCTTCTTCATCCTTCCCAACACTGAAAAGTTTTAACTACAGATTAATAAAGCTGCTAAAGGGACCAGGTAAAAACACACACATTACAGCAAGTTGTATGCAAAGGGAGACAAAAGGTATTATGTAGTATAGCCTCACTTTCTAAGAACTTCCATCAGAAAAGTTCCACGACAAACCTCTATTACACATGTAGGTGTTAACAGAGGAACCACAAAAATGTGATTGAGGTTAAGAGTTTGCATACCCCAGTTTCAGCAGAGGAATCAATGTTTCATTAATTAATTGTAATTAATTTTCATGAAAATCACTTCAGAATTATTTTAATAAAAACAAAGCACACAGGTCTGGGACAATTTTTGCAGCAGCTGAAATGAGAATAATCTAATTTCTCACAATATTTTCAGGAACGATGTGGACATTCAGTAAGACCTCCACTCTGAGTCTTACAGTGTAAAAGACCCAAGAAAGGAAGAGGGACATAGCTGCAGCCATCCATTTGTTACCACATCAGTTGCCAGGAGCCAGACCAGTACATGGTGACCTGTGGCAGTTCCTTTGAAGGAACTGCATCCCCAGAGTTGTCTGCTTGTCATCAGGCATTTCTGACCCAGCAGATGACCCCCAGCAATTGGACTTAAGAGCAACTTTCTGTTCTCACCCTCTGCTGCACGTCAGCTGCCATGGGCTTGCTCTTGTGCTTATGTTGGCATGATCAAGGACTTCACACTTCTGGCTGTGAGAGGAAAATCCAGCCCTTGACGGGTTTCTTTAGTGCCCATGCTAAGTGAACCGGGGTTGAATGGACTTTTAAAGCAAGACCCTTGGAAGCAGAACCAGAGAGAGCTACACACGAGCCAGACAAACCTCTGTGCTCTGGCGATGCAAAAGCCTCAGTTTGCACGCTGGCTGAGGAATGGACACTTCTGCTCACACTTCTGATTCAGCTCCAAGTGCCAAATTTGTTATGATGTAATCAAGTGCAACTCCTCTGCTATCAGCTGTCAACAGACTTCCTCCTATCATGCCAGCACCAAATTTGGCCCCAGAGCTAGGAAGCCCACGAGCTTGTATCAGAAGTAACTATAGCAGCTATTTTAAGCTGGATACAGTCCTTCCTGTTTCAGATGCTCTAGGATTACAAGGTGATAAACCTGCACTCTGAACTCCAGACGGGTGCTCCGAGCCAGGCTTCACCCTTTGATGAGTGCATCCGACTGCCTCTGGACACCAAACACACTGAAAGGGGAGCACTGGTTAAACCTATATGGTTTAAATTGCCTTAATTCCTCCAGTTGATGCAGTCTGTTGCTCCACATTGTATTTATTAGACAGTTTCATTTGGGTTTTTTTTAGTTGTTTATTTTGTGTGCTGAGGGCTTTTTGCTGCCCTGTTACTATTCAAGGCTTAATATTATTCTGATTCGAATAAAATACATCTTATTTTTTAACTGAGCTCAGAAATGCCACATCACCCAATGCACTCTCTGTGGTTTAGACGTATTTTAGCAAATCTATCCAAAGAATCATAAAATAAATACAGCAAGATGTTGTGTTAAATGGTCTCTCCTCTGAGTGCTACAGCCATGTCTTGCTTTATAATTGATTCCGTACTAAAAAAACTACAACTACTCAACTACTCCAACACTAATGGATCGAAAGCTTGTGATTAAATAGAACTGAACCCTAATGTTGGAGGAGCACAGTGACATGGTGCTTCTAACCTCAATCTTTCCAAACCAGGACATTTAAGTATATGCCTATACATGTGTATATATACACACACAACTATGTGTATGCCTATACACATACACTTCTGCAATTGACTACCTTTCTTTCTCTAACATAAGGGTTTCCCATTCAAGGTCTTCTCTGCCATTTTTAAAGTTGCAAATATTTTGGTTTGTTTCGGTTTCTGTTTTTTGGGGTTTTTTTTTATGGGAAGCTGAGACTTGTTGACATTCACATGACTTGAGGAGTTTAAGCTTTCTGTAGAAAGTCAAAGAATCACAGACTGGTGGGGGTTGGAAGGGACCCCTGGAGATCGAGTCCAACCCCCTGCCAGAGCAGGGTCACCCAGGGCAGGCCACAGAGGAACAGATCCAGGTGGGTCCAGAGAAGGACACTCCACAGCCTCTCTGGGCAGCCTGTTCCAGAGCAAACCAGCTGATGCTGTGGCCTGCGATGGCAGACGCTGGAGTTACGTGCCACGTCTCTACCTTGAGCTGCTCCTTCCTGGAACAAGCACAGCTCAGAAGGCCAGCTGCAGACATCCTATAGCCAGAGTAACACTGGATATTGTGTTTACACCCACAGTCAAACACGCCTGCTTATGCTACATATGTTTATGTATACAGCCAGAAATTAGAGCCGGTTTAGAAAAATCCCAATTTTCAATAAGAAATGTCTCTGCTGCTCTTGTATAAGACAGAAACATTCGCTCAACTATAGCTGGGCCAAATTTAGATTAATCCTTTTTTATTTCATATTCTCTTCACTGAGTTCAAGTCTTTCACAAATACTCATGACCTTGATGGTTCACTTGTGCACAAGAGCAGCTTTACTTCTACTGAGTTGATAGTCTGCAATGCAGACTTGAGTGAAAACTGCTGCACTTTCACAGATTTCAGTGGATTATGCTGACTTACACCAGTTCACTGGCTCTGTGTGATCCCAATTCCCCCTCATGTACTCCTGGTTTATACTCACATACAATACCAGTGGAGAAATTCTGAATCTGTATTGGCAAATGTGAAAAGAGATTCAAATTACCTAAGATGGTCAGAGAAGGAGAGAGAAAAAAAACTCAACAGCAGAAACATTTTCAAAAAGTCCTAATTCAAGCTTTTACAGAATGATCCTGTTTAGCCAAGCAAACTTATGCAATTGCTTTCTGGGCTATCCATCCAAAGTGCTATTTTCTAATGCTCGTGTGTGCGCATGTTACAAGTCCACAAAGAGAAAAGAAAATATTAATCTAAAATGGTACTGCCTCATTTTCTTGAATACATAATTCATCCAATATGGATCCTGGCAGCTCAACTTTAACTCCGAAACAAAAGAAATCCACACAAAAGACAATAAATCTGCATTACACATGGTACTAAAATGATCCAATGGATTTATAGATGTTTACAAGTTTGCAGAGTGTGACACAGCGTCCACCAGAAATTTGATATTCACAGCACAAAACATCATAAACATATGTCTGGAACTACAAAGGGGCCTTTTTATGTGGGGATCATTGTTAAAATTGTCTTCAGAACATAAACCTTAAGTTGTAAATGCTACTCCCCATTATTCTCCAAGACATAACAAATGAGGAAAGAAAAGCAGAGATATGTTTGTAATTGAAAATGTTTCTCAGGAAATGATCTGTACAGGAACATCATTCTCATTCCATTAACTGCTGACTCCAAGCCAACCATTTGTAAAAGTAAATAAATATGCAAACTGGCTGACAACAATGTGCCTGCCTTTAATGTGACTGCATTAGTACCCAGTCTCCAAAAAAGAATCTATTTTCTCTTCTCATTTCTCCATTAAATCAAACATGGCATACACACAAAAAGAACGGGAGAAATGCTGCTCACAACAAAGAATGGCAGAAATGTTATAATTGAATTTTCACGTATGCAATACAAATTAAAAGCTTATTGCCTTGAACTTCCTTTAAAGTATAAAGCTACTCCAAAGTATCTCAGTGACTAGCTTGCTGTTCCTTTCTTTTTTGCAATTAGCAGGGGAAAACATAGCTCTGGTCTGAGTAGATAAAATACAAGAGAATGGGGAGCAAACTCAATCTTTTTTAACAGTAGATGCAGTTTTCTTTGCCATGTCACGAGTAGCTTCATTAAGTCTTACATCTTTCCCATTTCATTTGGGATGAAGGTTCTCTCTCAGAATTTCTCTATAGTTTCTAAAAGGTAACAATTGGTGTAGTGTCAAGCTAACACAGATGCCAGTCATTCCACTCATTCCTTCAACACATCCCCTCAACACACCTTTTAAGATACAGAAGCAGTATCTGCAGATGTTGTGAAAAGCCCATCACCCAATAGGCGTGTGCAAAATATCCCTGACAAAACCCAAAAGACAGCACTGGGAACAAACAGATACAGGAGTTCAAATGACTGATTTTTTTTTTTTCCTCCACTGAAGAGCAAACCACAGGTATGGGAAATGCTGTGACCGTTTCAAGACCTTATCAAAACGTGGTGCCCGGAATCTCATCCCAGTCTGAAAACTCCTCAAACAGCTTCAGATCTCTTGTGCAAGAGACACTTAACATGTGCTGGTCTGCACATGCTATCCCTAAACACCAAATATTTCACTCAAATGAATCCTTTTACAGCTCAGAGTTCTGATTTATTGAGATATTTATTGAGGCATCTTGGAACTGATTTATTGAGATATCTCAGAACTACACAGAGTGCTTGGGGCTATATGGGACAGAAGGGAGAGCATCTGCATCCTCTGTATTTCAGGAGTTATGTTTCAGTATTTCTGGAGTTATTATCTGCAGGTAGCAACATCCAGAAGACAGTCAGACAGATCTCTTGGTATATAGTCCTGGCCCAAAGAGAGTGGAGGCAATTGATCCTCCTATCTGAATACCAGCTTGCTGCAATAGGGTTTTTTCCAGATCAATCAGTGGAGAAGCTGATTTCATAGGACTGACTTGTCTCGTTCTCTACATCACCAACCAGCTAAGAGCAGCTATTCCAACATCAACAAGAGGCGCTCATGCAGAAAAGACAAAACCAAAGATCCGTTCCAAGAAGTCTTTCCCAGCTCAACAAGTCCTAGCTATTCCTAAGAGAAAACCCCAGAATAGTTCTAAGGAATGTGAGGGCACACTAGTAGCAAGCTGAGGATTTCCTGAATTTCTTCCTCTTTTCGTCTTGTGTATATAAGCATTGTTTTTGAAGGAGAAAAATTAAGTGTCAGACCCAACTGCAGCTCAGTAATTCAGATTATTTCTTCTTAGAAGAATTAGAAAAATCACTATGTTTACTGGAAAGTTCAAGTTCCTTTGTAGGGACTGCAAATTGGTTTATGTATCATACATGGCCACTACTTTCCAACTGTAGTTCCTAGAGCTACTTGTGTTTTAATACAAGCATCTGGAATGCTCAAAATTAAGGAATGACTTTCTGACAAAGGATCAAAAGATCTGCAGTAAGTGGGAAATTATTTCTACATCTCAAAAAGAAAAATCAAATCCAAAACCACCTTAAGATCTTCTGAGAGTTCCACATGCTTCAAGACCTATCTTTGGTATCAAAAATCAAGATAAAGTTTGAGGGTGACACCAAGGCTAGACAAGAAGTAAACACAAGGTTGACTGCAAAAGAGTGCTCCAAAGAAATTAAAATAATAATGGATACAAACATTATTTGCATAACTTGTTTGCAAAACTTATTTGCATAACTGTCAGCTTGCAGTCCATGCTTTGCTACCTTCTCCATCATTTCTGAGCATCTAACTATGTCTCAGATACAACTAATGGGAATTGACTTGAGACATCTCATTTTTTTTGTTTCCCTCCATTTCCAAGATTTTAGATTTCTTGCAACACAATATTTGTGACCAACCCAGAGATGGTTTCTAAAAGTCTCTGCAGTGTGTCCTAGGGAACTTAAGTTTCTTGTCAAGGGCAGAATCAGGATCTAATCTGGGAACTGGGATCTCAAGGCAGGCCTTCAACACAGAAAAATAGAATCACAGAATCATAGAAACTAGGCTGTGACTTTGCTGGATCAAGAGAAACCCGGCTACATTCTTCAAGAAAACAGGCTGGATTTGGTGAAGGGCAGAAAACCACAAAGTTAAAATGGCAGAATTATATCTTCCAGCATACTGAAGAGTAAACTCCTCTTTGGGGTTTTCTTGACCAGCGGGGAGAATAGAGCATGACAGCAGAAAAACTTCAAGTTTGGACTGCTACGGAAGGACCACAGAAAAGGTAAACTGGTTTGCCCATCTTTATTTCATAGAAGCATGCATGTGATGGCACATGTGGTGTGTGGAAGCCCTCCTGCTCCTACCCAGCCACGCAGCACGCAGGGTCACTGCAGGGAGGGAGAGGAACAATCAGGGCTGTGGCAACCCCTGACTAGAGGGGGAGCTGGCAGAAATCCCAGCATGGGGTGACACTAGGGTGGCTCCAGAGTCCCCCTAACACATGCACATGAAAGTGCAAGATGATGATCCAAGGCAGGACTTTGGTAGCAAAAACTGGAAACTCTCTAGCTTAGGAAAGCAGAATTAGTTTGCAAGTTGCACAGGAAATAAATCAACACTTTCCAGTCTTAATTCTCAAATCCCTTAATCAGAATTAATTAATTTAACATCCCACTAACAGAAGAAAATAACATTATCCCCCTTCTGCAGCAGCCAAAGTGACGTACATCTAGGTTAAGGAATACTTTCTTGTTTCCTTTCTGGAGACACAAATTACACTTGTAACATGCAAGTTAGGCACTTAAAAATACAGCCTTAAAAAACTGTCTGCAATGTTAGCTTGATGTGGAGTGGACATGAATGCCTGTACTTCTTGGTTCCTAAACACATATCTTAGGAAAGAGAACACCATTTTTTTGACACAACGAGTAGTAATGACCGACACCCAACCCTGTGCCCTTCACGGGGACTATGTGGGACCCTCCTGATCATTCCTGACCTTGCTCATTTCCTTATAAAACTCAGCCAGCCACAATTTCCACATGCCTCGTCTCAAACCGAACTCTTGATCCACTTAGGATTCTCTCATCAGAAAACAAGGCACAAGCAAGGTGAGCACACAGCCAGGGCTCCCAGCTGCACGCGTGGAATCGCCAGCGCCATGCCCAAGGGATCTCAAGCCGGGTGTTCGGAGCAGCACCTGCTGCCACCTGCCAGACACCTCTCTGGAAACTCCTAAATATATCTCCTGGCTTGCTGTAATTCCCCAGGTATGCAGTTCAGTATGCAAAGCAGTTGTTCCAAGAGGAGCTGGGTCTGTACTCCCTACTTCACAGATGAACACAGCAGAAAGAGCAGTTCCATCACCCCAGAGAATAGCCTTACATGGGTTTTACTTCATTGCACCCACACATGCAGAATTTCCCAGAAATATTCTGCAGCCTTCAGCTGCTGATGTCAGATAGGAGTTTAGGGTAATATACCTATTAGGTGATCAGTACTACAAATTTTCATTTTTGTAAGCATGAAGATTAAAGCCTAACTACTGCATGATACATAGCCCAGTTCAAAAACTGCTATTTCATGCACACTTTTGACAAATGACAGCTTTCCCTGATTAGAAATACAGCTGATAAAAATCCTTCTTTTCACACCGGGTCTAGTACTACATAAGGACTGAATTTGTACCAAAGTAAAGATAATTGAAACACACACTCTTATGAAATAACACTAGGATGAAACAGCTAGCTATATTTCAGTTATATTGCAAATTTTTCAGGGAGTAGCATTCAAAATTAACGAACTACTGTCTTTTCTTTCTCTTTTTGAAGTATGGCAAAGACAAGAAGAAAACCCCCCATTCTCAGATTCAAAACATTACAAAACAAAAATATCTACCATTGCAAAAATATAAGGTCAGAACACAATACTCCTAAAGTATCACTGAAATGAAGATGGAGAAAATGCCTGAATGAGTCAGTGCAGCCTCCTACCTTTAGGGCAAAATGCTCCACAGCCCATCATAGGGTCGCTGGGCCACCCTCATAGTGCTTCAGAGGGAGAACTGCCGTCTGCAGGGTGTTGGAAGCCCCTTGCTCTGCAGGCCCCTCTGCTGCTGCTCTTTAGAGAAGCTGCATTAGCTGTAGAGCCTGTTTTCCAGCAGAATGGTCCAAGCACATCACAACTCTCAGCTCAGAGCACCGCTTCACAACAAGTGACTGACTGCCTATATAATTTAATATGATGCCACATGAGACTCGAAGACCATCTGCAAAAGAAACTAAATCTGCTTTTTGCAGCTTGCTAAGTTGCATTCTAAAGGCTGGGACGCAGTTTTGACTGGATCCTGCTTTCCTTATCAGCTATATAACTGAACAAAATACTCCAAAGGCAAATGGAAAACACAGGCTTTTACCAACTGCAGTCTGTTTCTGCTGCAGTTCACTTGTACCTTTTCCCCTGAATAAGTCACAATTCCCTCAAAGTACAGGAAAGGTCTAGGCAGAGACACAGCAATAATGGAAGTGAAATTTCCTTATTTTTTTGTTTTGTTTTGTTTGTTAGTTTGTGAGACAATGTCTGGTTAACCAGAGCTACAAAAACCTTGAATCCTGTTACCAAAATAGAGATGTACACATGCTATTACCCGATCACATTACTCCTTTCTCTATATTTCTCTATTGAAATAACTAGCAGAATTCACACAGGAGGATTAACCTCTAAAACAGGCAAAAGCATATAAAAAGCCCAGGAAAGGAGAGGAATGAGCGATGAGAATAATGAACTACTGGTAAAAATGAACTAGTTTTATGGGCTATGCATCCTTCCAAAGAGGGAAAGTAATGAACAGATAATGTAAAGCAATTACTTACTCAGCCTAAAAATCAAACTGCTATGAAGTTTTCTACAGACTAAAACTTTTCAGAAGCTGTAAAATGTTTATGTTTCAAGTTGGAGCAGGCAGAGGGAAGTGACATAGCCCTGGCTCATTTCTAAGCTGTGGAAAGTGGTTACCTTCCCAGCTTCCAACTGAACTTCATTTAACACCCCAGTGCCAAAAGGCAAGCATGAAGAACTGAGAGTATTTATTATACGGAGTTATTCAGCTGTGCTACACAACATTCCTTCCCCAGGTTTTGTATCAGATGCGAGCCCTTGCAGAAAAAGACAGAGACCTCATGACTTCCAAAAGCACATTCTTCACCAGTTCTAAGGAGCCTCTGATACACTTCTGTCTGCAGCTACTGGGTGACTCCTAGAAGCAGCTTTCACCTGCCAACAGTCCTATTACATGCCATACTCACAGGTAGAAATGGGGCTCCCCATTCTGACTCCTGGAGTCCCACTGCTTTCTGGCACTGGGAAACTGGACTGCTCAACTGCTCAACACTAGCATTTAATGACAGGAGAATCCTGAGCTGGCAGTTCTTCACCAAGCTTTCCTTAATTTCTGAACAGAACCCTTAAGTGTCCCAGAGACGTTATTATGGCAACTCCCTTTGGGAGGTAAGTCCATTTCAAGGCAAACCATGCTCCTCTTGAAACAGCAAGGAGGATGCTGAAGGGTATTGTATGTCAAGAACATTCATTAAGTCTGAAGCCACAGCAACCTGCATCAGCAATTCAACCTACTTCATATGTGATTATTTATACCTATTTATAAAGTGGGACTTTCTGGTTTATTAAAAACAAAAAGTCTCTTACAAGAATAAGTGATGGAAAGCGTTGGGGTTTTTTTTATTCCAGTGAGGTTTTGTACCTACAGTAGTAGCCAAATTATCACGTCCAGGTTCTATTAGGTGTAGTTCCAGTAGAACAAGGAAGTTATAAATTAGCTAAAGCAGAGCTTTAACGTAACAGAGGGCATAACGTGGCAAGAGGCTGACAACAGCAGGTCTCAAGTGCACAGCTTGGGGACCAAGCAGTGGAATTTCTAATCACGCTCTCTGGAATCCATTTTCACTTGCCACAAACATAAATTCAAGAGGGACTTAATATCTAGTTCCTGTAATCTAACAGCAATATAATCATCATCACCAGTGAAAGGGCCTGTGCACTTCCCCCTTCCCTTAGCAGAGATCAACCCGGGAAAAAAAGAGTACATGGGTGAGATGCTTTTGGCCCAGAGTTTCCCAAACTGTTCACTTTTAACTCTGCAATTTTCAGCTTTATAAAAACAGAACTATAGACAGTCTTTTTCAAGAGGTTTTGGCCATCGATACAGGAAACAATTCAAAGGCAACATGACACTGATAGCTTAATTTGTGAAAATGGATAAATACCGTATCTGCCACATAGCACATTAACCCATGTAACAAATAAATACAGAAATAGCACTGCAATACTTGGTTAAAAGGTTTTGGTTCACAGAGGAGGAAATTTAATTAAAGCATGTAATGTCAATTACTGTCATTTGTAATTTTATTTTGCTTCCCTAGAAACAATACAGATGCAGGATTCTAAAGTTACCTGCATGTTTGATGCAAATAGGATAAAATTATCTGGGTTCTGAGAAAATCCAGATAGTTGCAGGAAAATTAATTAAATAAATAATTAAATAAATTTATTTTACCTAACCTCATTCAAGGATCTTCGTCAAAGTGTTGATTACATGAGGATTGACATGCCTCCAATTTAAACAAATAAGCTAACAACCCAGACCTGAAAAAAATACTTTTATGTATAAAAAACTGTTATGTCATCAGAAAGGTTGGGAGGTGAACAACAGCCTAATCCTCAGCTATTGCAAATGGTCACAGCCTTACTAAAGCCAAAAGGAGAGCACTGACTGATATCAGAATAAAATCTAGCTGCTTAGAGTGATTGATTTGAATTGGAAAATAACAGGGACAGGTCCTTAATGCTTCTGTCGTCTTTGCTCTAGATGGCACAGAAGTGACAGAGCCCTAGAAGCCATATAGAAGACTCCAAGCATCTCACCACCACAGTTAATACACATTGCCAGACCTCAGCAGTCCTTCCTCTCCTCCTCCATACACAGTGCTCTGCAGCATCAGCATCCTTTTCTGATCTTACACAAACTGCAGTAGAGCTCAGTACACAGCATCATCCTACCCATGTTGTTTTCCATTAGGAAACAATACCAGAAATGGATGAATTAAACTTGCTGTCAGAGAAATACAGCTCAGATAGATTTCTACCTTGCAAACTATAACCTGAGCTGCTGTACTACTAGAATCAGCAGGAGAAAATCTGCTGTAAAGACCTCCAAGACATTTTCCTTGAAGTACCACCACTTCTAAACATGGCAAGCACACTGCCCTTGAAAAATCATTCTTTCCTCAGTAGTGTAATGCGACAGGAAAATGGTGATTAGGCTTATAGGAAAGAGCTAACAAAAGAAAGATTAAACCAATCAAATGCTTTCTTATGTCTCTTAATGATACACATAAATTGTGGGTATCAGGTTTCCCCAGGCTATTTCAGGACTATGCAGAACACAAAATGATGCAGATTCATTATAAAAAGTCTAAATCGAATCTACTTGCATTTAAAATGCCAGGAATCACAGAAATGGAAGAAGAGAAGACAGAAATCGTATGTTATACATAAGCAGTTGCACAAACTGGGAGTCACATGAAATGGCCAGTTACCAAGAAATTACAGGTCAGATCTCTGGTAGCACCAACATCTGTTGGTGTGTAACTGCAGTGAAGACAGAGGTGACTCCAAAACACCTTTGTGCCTTCCAGTGTCCTCAAAAACATGACATGAGGCTGGCATCTGGGATTTCAAAGGTGGCACTGGGAGTATGAGTGACACTTAAACTTCCCTCACCCAGGGCTAAAATCCAGAATGCAGAATTCCAAACCAGACGGTGTAATGCAAAGGGAGGAGGTAGATACCAGTTATCATTTCAGATATGCAAATTATCAAACTCTTTCCTTCCCAAATAATGCAGGTGAACATTGACAAAGATTACGCAAAAGGGGCAATTCCCACTCAACGTATATAGCATATATAGAATATTAGATTGATGGTGAGAATAAAATACCATTGACATGACACAGGTCACCTGTGACTGCCAAATGGCTACAAATACGCTGACAAAATCCTGAGGGATTACAGCTCCCCCAGTATGCTGCTAGTACTCATCATACACCTTGCAAGGCCCAAATGATACTAAAAGGAGGCAGGCACATTCCCTATTTCCTAAATGCACAAGAGAATGTCATTGCTATAAATACACACTTTGAAATGCCTTCCATCATAACCACAATCTTTAATACCACTGTATGTGGCACACCAGATCATTTAGAACACTCAACAGGAGAGCTTCCCTGTCCCAACAAGCAAGTCTCATTCCCTCAGACAGATTCAAGACAGACTCAAGTCTAAAACTTTCACCTGGAGCCAAAGCTTGTCGACTTATGTGCTGATGTTTTAAACTGGATGCAGAAATTGCTCTCATCTTGTTTTCCAAGTAAGTTTTGCTGGGCTGAAATCTAAACATCAGCAGTGCTACTGAAAATACAGAAGCAACCTCAGAGTCAGCAGGATCCAAGCAACAGAAAACTAGTATGCAGATCAGACCTAAATCATAACTCCTGTTGATTTCTCTTGTGGCTGAAAAGTATTACTCAGCAAGAGTAAAGGCAGCACAACTGGTTACCAAACAGCTTAGTCAAGTGTTACAATATTGTTTCTTAAGTGAAAACTACAGTGTACCGACAAGGATGTCCAAAAATGGCTCAAGATTTCTGCTAGGGTAAGGGGAAAAAAAACCCCAACTTTGATTTATAGACCTGTCCATTAACAAGCTCCTCTTTCTTGTTACTCTCCCAGCCTTCCATTTAGTCTTCATATTACCTGAGTTTTTCCTTTAGGCCTAAGTCCTATTCCCTAACCTGCATTAATACACCAATTCCACCTCGAGATCTGCTTTTCTAGAGTACTGCCAAGCTGGCAATACAAGTCCTGAGAGGCTACTTTCCCTGACATGCAGTAAGCTGTTTATTGACACTCCATTGTTCCCATGCAGTTTTGCATCTAAGAATGAACTGGATAGGAGTTCCATATGTTGGAGCTGTTATACTTCTCTGGAAAATTGTATTACTTTGGGTAAATAAAAAGTTAAAAGCAGCAGGAAAAATATCATAAAAATTTAGCTGAATTTGTTTCATCCTGCCTCCATCAGCAAATTTGGTCTATGACCTCTGCATATGAGTCATGCAAGTGCTTTAGAACTTGCAGTGATTTATGTTTTCAGGATAGGAAGTTCAAGGCTTATATTTCTATTCCCCAACCATACATTATTTTTTGCCATACAGAATTTCTTGATAATTATCTATGAACTCAAATATATAGGCATCTCTTTTTGGTTTTTTTTCCCCTACTTTGTGGCACATATTAACCAAAACCATTCATCTGAATAACCAGTCTCTGTGTCCTTGGCAGAGTCTAGCTGATGTGTAGGTTATTCCTGGAACCATACTAGATTGATGCTCTCATCGTAGTTTTAGTCATGGAAACGGACGTCTACCAAGACAGGCATTGTTTGTGAAAAAAGGAAATTCCCAGCATATCTGGTAGGAACAAGAAGTATTAGGGTGCACTACTTGAAAAATTAGAGTATCTAATGTTTACATAGTGCTGTTCATCAGGAGACTTTAGTCTGTTCTACAGATCAAGTACTACTTGTTAGAGCTCCAGGCTCATGTGCGGCGGACAAAGCGCTTGCTCTATTCACACTCCCTCTCCAGTGCTACCTTTACTGACAGATCACAGAATGGTGGGGGTTGGAAGGGACCTCTGGAGAACATTGAGTCCAACCCCCCTGCCAGAGCAGGATCATCCATAGTTCCTCGTCCTATTGCTGGGCACTACAGAGAAGAGGTTGGCTCCTTCTACTCGACACCCACTCTGCAGGTATTTGTAGGCATTAATAAGGTCACCTCTCCGATGCAGAGCAACAAGTCAAAACATCACACAGGCACCAGACCAACAGAGATGACCTTGCCCCTCAAGTACACACAATTTCTGATTCCACATTTGTTAACTTCCAATTAGTTTTTCATATTAGTTTACATGCTACTGCTTTGCTGCCATCCTACTGATCAGAACCACAGAGGAAACTCCAAATCAAACAGAATTACTTCTAGACTTCTGATACAGATATGTTGACTTTACACTGTAGAGACAAGTTAGGAAGTACCGTATCGGTTAACTGCAACAAATTAAACACCCTTTGCCTTCTTCCTGTTAACAAATAACCCCCTCATCGAATAAAGGTGTCAAAATCTATCTCCACAGTTAAATTCTACAGAGCTCCATGTCTTCAACACGTACCACTGCAGGTTATTTTGACAGCAAAAGCAAAGTGTTTTGCACATCAGTCTTGACTGTACTGTTGCACTGCTGTTCTTTCTGTGTGCTCTCTTCAACCGGTCCTGCCCAGACAACGGGAACTCTGCCTTCTTATTTCTCTAGTGTACTAACAGTGCTCAATAGTTCTGCTTTATCTGGTGGACAGTCTCCAGGTGTAGTGAATGATGAGCTGGAATGTTATTCTAGATAAGAAATCTATATTCATCCTTGGAAAGCTTTGCTTGAAAACTACTTTCTGAAATATCCAGACATTAACTGATCTTAGTATATTACTAGTCTAAGTTAAAATGCAGGTGAAGCTTCCTTGCTGACTAATCAGCTCAAGTACAAAACCTGATTTGACAGATCTGCATCAGTTTTAGAACTCTGATGTAAGATGTTACATCTGTGAAGGAGTTAATCCTTGTTTTCCTCTTGGGTCTCCAGATACAGCCAAGGACCTGAAAGCTTCTGCTTTTCTTCAAGCTTCCAACGCCATTAGTACCACAGGGTGTGTCAGGCAAATCCTGCCCTTTGTTACTTGTGCAGCCTCAATTAAGTTAAGGAGGCTGGTGCAGTAGCCAGGATGGTGTCCAAACCCCCTACCATAGCTGTGTTTGTTCCATAGCGTTAATGGGAAGAAGAAAACAACACCTTCATTTGTCACTGAGGTAAGCCTGTATCAACTGTGGGCACAAACAAAGGTCAACACATCTCTGCTGCTTAGGAACTCCAGTTCTTAAGCCTTGTGATATCACTTGGATCAGATAATGGTCGTCATCATCATCACTATTTTATAGATAGGAAAACAGACAACAAAAGAGAATTTGCATGCAGCCTCAGAACAGAACCAGGATCAGTGTTTAAGGGTTTCTGGCTCCCAGACTCAGGCTTAATCCACTTCAGCAGCAGTGCCCCACCCTGTATAAACTTCACCAACCCACCACCAGCACCAATCTCTTGTCATCCACTTTATCCTGATTCAAGCTGGACACCTCCTGAGCACTCCTGTCAGCTGGTCCACCCCCCATCAAGGCCCTCTGCTGTCACCTTTCCACTCTCCCACTCTGGTGCTGCTGCAACCACCTCCTCCCCACCTGTGCTTACACGACTACCCCCTTCTCCACCCCACAGCTGCAAAGAGCCAGAGGTGGTATACCCAGTAGATCTTATTTTCCAGATTCTGCAGGGAGCAGAACCAGAAGTTAAACCATGAAAAACAGTGCCCCACACTGCCAATCCAATTTATCACATTCTAGGTATTACAAATGTGAAAAGGATTATTAACTCTTTCTTGTCCCACTCAATGGCACCTTCAAATTGACAATCTGAACTTTACCTGGGAAGTCTGTTTCAGTGTCAAGTGCTGATCTTACATTACACCCTACACTGCATAGTTCTCAGCATAATCTGCAACCTCCTGCAACTCCCATATGGCACTTTTCCTGACAACTTTTTTAAAAGGACTTAAAAAAGATGAGAAATACAATCTGACAGTCTATGCTTCGAGAAACAAGCACTGTCAGAACTGAGCTTAAAAGCAATGTGCAAGCAAAAGAAAAGTATTTCCTGGGTCACCCAAGGCTTAATGTAATAAAGGGAAGAAGTTGCCTTTAATAGTCAAAAGGAATCTACTAGCTTGTTAAAGAGTGCCAGGCAGCCAACCCATGCTGGCACAAAACCCAGGAGATTTTCAGACCCCAGGCCCCCCACAGGAAACCCATGGGGTTGTAAGGGCAGCTCTCTCTGCCAGCCCGGGGGGCGAGGAGCTGTGCTCCCCATGGCAGCACCTGCATGCAAATGCAGCCCTACCAGCTCAGGGGCTCCAGAGGGAACGCTGGCTGTAAGCAAATGCAGTTTGACAGGAGCTCCTAATAAGAGGAAGGAAATGAGGGAGAGAAAGAAAAGTGATAGGAGACAAAAGGACTTCATAAAATCAGGGCTTTATTGCTTTCGTTTGTATCGTTTTCTCTTTGTTCTGTTTAAGCACCAAGCCTTCCAATTCCAGATGCTGCACAAAAGAGCTACCTGTCTAAAAAAAAAGTTTATTTCAATCTGGAACTGTCTTGCAAGATGCTTCACAAACTCAGCAGTCCATTATTAAGAGTAACAATGCACTACCTCTAATTAATTTGGCACGGCCCTTGCTCCTGATACCCATCAAAGCAATACTAATGGGGAGTCTGTGTGCTCTCATTATAGCACAAAACAGGTACCAATCTTCTCATGAAGATTTTTGGACCATAAACTGTGTTTGAGGTCAGTGTGGTTGGCTTCTTCCCACCCCACTTTTTCAAACAGGATGGAAAATAAAACAGAAAATATATATATATATATAAAATCTGTAACGATGTGCTATTTAGTACCTGGATAAAAATCTACATTCAGGCTGCCTCATTGAGAGCCTGAAACCAGTTCAATATGGAGAAATCACAGTCTAAGAAAAATCAAGATTTTAGTAGCTCACAGAGCTCAAATTAAACACTTAAATAGGTAACACTAGATATTTCTCATGCTGCCTCACATTTCTCTATTTATTTTTATCTTCAGGATCAGGCGTGTTAGAGAGGGAGGCCTGGTAAGAATTGCCTCAGCCATCATTCTTGGTTACTTACATCTGTGGTCAATTTTCCACACTTTCTTCCATAAAAGGTAAAGGAGGCACTGTACTTGCAACAGGATAATCTAAACAATATGAACAATGTTACTGTTAAAGACCATCTGGCTCATCAAGCACAGCTCCAGACTTTTAACTCCTTGAATAAAGTGTGGAACCCTGCAGTATATAGACTTCTTTTTTTTTTTTAATTTGTTTATCCAAAATTATTTTTTAAAAGGGTAAAACTAGAGCTGCTGGAGACACGGGGGATTTGGAATGTGAGGAAATTAATTTTCTGGGTTTACCCCTCTTGTATCTCACACAGGCCGCAATCCAGACCAGAGACAAACACGGAGACGTCACATTTTTTCTACCAAAAAAAAAAAAAAAAAAGCCCTCTAAATTTTTTTACAAGAAGCCTCTGCGTGTAACTGCTGTGTGTGGGGTTGGCAGTTCAGAGGGGAGACAAGAGGGTTAAGTATTTCATAATTCACTTCAACTTAATGGCCTAATCCCGCCACTTCTTAAAAGGTAATAAAAGTCAAAGAAGGGTCAGTGGGAATGAGAAGAAAACAGGGAGGAGGGGGAAGGGTGAACACAACCAAAAAAGGTTTTGTGAATTGTAGGTGCAATTTCTTCTCCGTCCGATAAATTAACAAGTGGCTGGTCTGGGGGGGAAAAATGGTGAAGGGAGGTTGGAATACAACGACCTGGAAGAGGGCAAGCCGGGGGGGGAACAGAGATGCAGAAAGCCCAGAGAGCAGAGGAAGCACTGGAGCTGGGTGAACTCAGAAGTCAGGGGGGCTCCATGCCTCAGTTTCCCCCTCTCTGGGCAACTGCAGCCCACAGAGGCACCGCTGGGATTCGCGGACTTCCGAGCAGTGCTCAGAAATCCAAAGCAGCAGCACAACCCGTGCCTGGAAGCAAAGCAGCTCCATGGGCATACATGAGTTAAATACTCTATACATTTAAACTGCTGTGGACTTCAAAACACACTTCTTTTTTTCTTTTTTTTTTTTTTTTAACTGAACAACAGACAGAATTAAATCTTTTTGTTCAGCTTTGTTCAGCTCTGACTCTGTGATCGCTGAGTGGGTTAATCAGCTCTGCAGCCCCCTTAAGTGCTGGCTGTAGCAGAGGGAAGGGGTTTGGTGAAGTGGTTTTTTTTCCACCGAAGTAAGGTTTTTATTTGGTTGGGTTTTTTTTTTTAATGCCATAACAAACAAAAACCCCAACAGAATGGATGAGCTGGTTTGTTGAATTACTTCAGCTCTTTTCATTTGATTTCTAAAAATATTTTTTTGGAAGGCAAAGCAAAGAAAATGAATTAGAGCGTAGCTAGAGTATTTTTCTTTCTGAGTAAACACAAAAAAATAATTTTCATATCCATTAGTTCCTTGCTTCAAATTCTGCATCCTGCTTTAACCAGAAACATCACCCTATCAGGTTTCTAGGTAGAGCACACAGATGACTGAACCTTCCCCTACAGTAAATTATTCCAGCCACTCCCAGGAACATGTGCCCACAACCCTTTTTCAAAGTTTACTCTAATTTGGATCTAATTTCCATTGAAGCTTTTATACCATAAGCCCACTGCAATATGTATCAACATATATACGCTAAATTCTTGAGCTTACAAAATCTTTTTAAAATGCAACCAGGGCTTTTTAAAAAAAAAAAAATTAAAAGAAATAGTATTTAATACATGCCTATGACTCATCAATTAAAAAAAAAAAAAAGTGCAGTGTTACAGTAAGCGAGATAGGTCAGGAGGTTTTATGATTAATGGGGTCAAAAAGAATTTGTATTTAAAACTTCAGTTGCTCACACTGATACAATTAACCCTGTCTACTGAGCACCAACTACACACCAGCCAAAAAGAAAAAGAAAAAACGCAAAGTATACTCCCAACTTTACTGGGTGTAACTTTTCCAAAGCAAAACTAGCTTTTAAGCAGGAGATGCTAGAGTACAGTGTGTAAACTCCACATGCCCCAGGGGCTATTTTGCTGCAAAAGCATCCTGCTTGCTGGTGCACCAATCTCAAGTCGCTTTCTTCACACTAAAGCTAATATTAGGATTTGGAAAGGGAAAACAGAAACCATTTGATCAACAAGGAGCCTCTTGCCGAAACCTCCTGTACATTGCTGATAATATCAGTTACAAAAGCATCTGTCAATTATATTGTACCTGAGAAAAACAATTCTTTTGTTTTTTCTCTGCTGACGTGACTGAGTTTTCATGATAGTAAACACCAACTGCACTGTAAGTAACTAATGGATTTTAATTAAGAGCATTCCACGGGAATAATACCAACAATTGCCAAGTGCTCAGCAGCTAAGGCTGCTCTATAAAGCCTTCAGCCACACACCAGTGCCTTAGACTGGAATACTAGAAGACATTGGCATCGACTGCTAGGATCCCAACTTTCAATTAAACCTAAAACTAAATGACTGGATTTCAAGCCATTTCTTTAAGCCACACCTGTCTGCTAAGCCTTTCACCACATTCACACTTAATAAGCCCTTTTCCTCTAGAAAGCTCAAACTGAATCCTTGTCACTGCTCCATTTCACATATTTGGAAACCAAGGCCCACGATAATTAAATATCCAAAGCAAACACAGGAGCCTGTGCCATGGCCCCTGCTTTTGATAGGGGTGATTGCACCTTGTTCCCAAACTTGTTCATTCACACTCCCACATGATCATCATTCTCTTACACAAGCATTCACATGGCCTTACGAGAAACCACATCACAAAAGAGCTTCAGATTAAAATTAATCAACCAGTCAACAACAGCAACAAAAGATTAGTTTTAACCTATGCCAGTTCCAGAGCCCGTTCTTTCCATGGCCACACAAGCACTTGAATAGGCTCAAGGGAGGCAACACCCCAGGGATTATGATCAGAGGTCCCTCCCAACCCCAGCTATTCTGAAGTTCTGTGATGTCAGGCACAAGGAGATATTCGTAGCTCAGCAGTGACACTATCATGAGCAACTGCAAATGGATGGTGGCACAACATCTACCCCCTACCATGCTGCCTGATTAACTCAAAGGCCACAGTGATTCTCCAACTCAGAAATGCTCCAGAGGTTCAGCTTTTGATATGGATTGGAGAACAGGACTCCCACTGCAAGAGCACAGAACTGAGCAAAGAATTCACCAAGCCCTGCATTCCCTCAGCCACTCTCTACACTCACAGGATCAAGCATGTAACACTAAGGAAATGTAAGCCATGTGCGTGCACAGGAACACCTCATTCTGTCCTGAATTCCTTCAAAGGGCTAGATTCATTTTCAGAGAAATTTCACAGAATGGTAGGGATTGGAAGGGACCTCTGAAGATCATTGAGTTCAATCCTCCTGCCAGAGCAGGACAGAACTAAAGCAGATCACTCAGAAATGCATCCAGACAGGTCTTGAAAGTCTCCAGAGAAGGAAACTCCACAGCCTCTCTGGGGAGTCTATTCCAGGCTCTGTAACCCTCACAGTAAAGAAGTTCTTCCTCCTGTTGAAGTGGAAATTCCTGTACTTGAACTCGAATCCATTGCCCCTCGTCCTGTCACAGAGCCCAAGTGAAAAGAGGCTGTCCCTGCCTGCTTGACACCCAGCCCTTATGTATTTATAGACTTTAATTAGATCCCCATTTAATACTCTGGTAACAAGCAGCATTGCACAAATATGCTCTGGGCATAGGATCTGTTACAAATCAAAACTATTAAGAACTGTATCATCTCTTCTCCTAATGTTTGATATATTTCAAGGAGCATACAGAAATCCTTACACGTGCCAGGAAGTAAATGACCAGAGTGAAGTCTTTAAGAAGAAAGCGTAAAGCAAACTTATATCACCTCTGAATAATGATCCTCTCCTTTTCTGGAGACTGACATTACAGAAGTGGGTGGATGTTCACTGGAAATGAAATCCCTGATGCTGCATGTTCCAGCCCATACTCTGTAGTAACTGCTTTGAAGGAAAAATAAAAACTCTTGTGGTGCCACTTCTTCTGTAAAGGTTTTAAAGAGAGTAACAACAATGTCTGTGAACACTTCTAAGATCTGATGAACTACAAGACAAGGAGGACTCTGATAAAATCCTCTACAAAGCCTGGGTGAAACAACCAAAGAAAACTGCTGCATATGATTGTACTGTCTCTAGGTCTTGGCATTCATTAAGTTCAGTGGAAACTGTTCAGCCTTGAAGTACAACTGACTCATGCACTGTAACTTCCATTCTCCTGCAAACGATCCATTAGTTTTTGGCAAGTTTCACACTGTACAGTACTTCCATGAAAAGGGCATCTCCCAAACTCTTTCAATTTCAAGGGTGGTTTTTGTAACACTTTACTGAAAGTAGAATTTGTACTCACACCCTTACAAAACAGAATGGGATCCCTACCTGAAGATGTCTGACACACTTCTCTCAAAGGTAAATGAATGATTTTGTTCCCTGATGTTCTCTTCAAATGTACTTCTAGGGACAAATCCTACTGGACTATATTATACTCTCCATATGAGGCAGTGGGCATTCATCAGAGAACAGAAGCTGGGTTTAGATGTGCAGTGTTAAGTTTTATCTGACAAGGAAAGGAAAAAAAACCCCAAACATTTTGATCATCTACTCCTAAAAGTGCACTACCTAATCCCATACTTCTCCGGGTTTCCAATGGCTGAAATGAGCCATTTGCTAAGAAAATGCTAATTTTGTCATTTGCCATTACAATTGTTTTTAAATTTACCATTCCTTTCAAATATTTTGTCACCAAGTGGTATCTGAAATATGTCAGTAACTCAAAATGGAAAATAACTGTGGTATCTCTAACGCCAGCATTTGGTAACTGTAAGATAAATGTGGTCTAGTAAATAATGACTACTAAAATTCTTCTTCTTCTACCCCCAGGATATAATTATTTTAAAATGAGAAAAGAGACAAAAGCATCAAAATACATGTCAATACAGCTTTCAAAGCACTTGGTAGGATGCCAAATCCGTATGTGCTCCAGTTCAGCTGATACAGTAGAAAAGCTTTCCCCCCTAAATTAATTTTTGTCATGCATGCACCTTGCAGCGTGTGATGCTGCAGTGTTGTGTGGATCCACGCTCTGAGACTGCTACAGCAAACAGCACCACAGATTTCTTCACCTCAGCCTATGGAATCTTGATCTCCACAAGGCAATCACAACCAGGTTGCAGTTTGCACCTTCATGCAGTTCCCCAGTCCTCCCTCCTGGGACTCTCAGCAAGCACAGATTAGCAATAGAGATTTGCAAAACACTCTTCCTAAAAGCTGACCCAATCTCACCCAAGTAAATTCACTTAAATTTACTTATGTAACACCATCAAATGGTAGTGGACTTTTAGCAGCTATGGTAAAGTTTAGATGCAATAAGCTAGGCAGAGTAGTTTAGTAGCAACTAAGTTACAAAATAGAAGCAAGGTCCAGAATGTTTTGAAAGGCTTGTTTTTAAATGTTTACAAATACACTGTGTAAAGCTAACAGGGGATTAGACACTGTGGGAACTTAAGTAGCTACTTTGGCACCTAGATCCAATATGTATTTGGGAGTTCAAAACACTGGTAAAGTCCACCAGGTATCTAACTCCCTACAGCTGGATGTAAAATTGATTCAAAAAGCAGGTGCTTATTTCCCAGCCTCCTTTCCCAAGCTCGTTTTCATAAAAGTATTTCCTCAGTAAAATATGCAGATGTCAGACCAAAGCTATAATAACTATTACCTACTGCAGAGGGTGACCTTCCTTCCTGCACAAGCCATGTGGCATTTGGTGTTTCATGGCAACGCTAAGTTTGCCTTATTTTCTTGGCACGCAGGTTATTATTCTCCACTTCAGAAAGAGCTCTCTCCCACCTTGCTGAACCCACTAGGAAGTATCCCCAAAGACCGGCTAAATGCTCAAACAATTAGCATAATCCTAACCCTTTTCTTTCTCCTTTTTAATGGACTCTAGAAATCCCCATGTTTGGAAATGTGTAATTTCTTGCAGCTACACTCCAGGTTCAGTGTGACAGATCCACTTCACCCTTTCTGCTCCATGTCCAAGCCCTAACATAGCATGTGCCTGATTTAGTCCTTAAGCTCTGTGCTCTCTGACTTGATCCACGTATGCACCTCTTTGAGCACATGAATGGTTTCTTGACTTGTCTACTTGACTTGCCTACTTGCATGCTTATTGTTAAGCAAGGAATTAAGTGGTTTGACAGACTGATCCCAAGTGCTTAACATCAGAACAGCATGAATCTTTACTCCCTTCAGTAAGAAAACCTTTCCCAGAGCTTCATCTCTCTCTCTGTCCATACTAACTGCCTACATACAACTCTACTTTCCTGATAAAAGAATAAAATTTACAGGCATTTTTATCTCTCTGGGATTTATTATTGAAACTGGAGACCAGTGACTTCAACTGAGGAATCAAAAGAAGCAGAGCTGGCATACTAGTCATCTAGGGGTTAAGCTAATTTGTTCGTGCCCTTGCCATTTCAGCCACTATGCATCCACTCTTTAAATTCTGAAAAGAACACCGACCTTTAATCTGTGGTATTAGTTCCTTTGACAAAATGGAAGATTATGTTTTTTTCCCCACAAGCCTTCATGCAAAGCTTAGCCAACTTCCATCTGGTCTGGCTAATTAAATGTAAGTTAACATTAAGTTAAGAGCCAGCTCCAGCCCACAGACCTTCTATTCTGCAACTGCAGATTTATTAATTGGCCAAACCTTTTGAGTATTTAATTCCAATTTTTGATTACTTCTATTTTCTTCACTCTCTCATGAAAACAAAGAAATGTTTTTGAAGACATATTTTTATCATTTCAGCTCAGAAAAAAAAAATATTAAAATATGCTAATAAGATTCTGAGTGGTCATAAAATTGTCAGTTGTTTTTTTTTTTTCTGCATTTGACACATTAATAAAGCACCATCATAACAGCGTGAAGGATCTGCCTATTATGCACAAGATCTGGAGCCACTGGAGCTCTACACTTTTAAGCTGGCTGTGACCCACAATCTGGCCCTATATGTACTAAGACTAGAGCCAGTTATTGTATTCCTTATTCAGTCAAAACTTTCTTTAACCTTAATGGGAGTTGTCTGAATGAAGAACAAAAGGGATTAGATCTCATATGGGGAGTTACTAATTGTAATCATGCTCACAGTAAACTTTTGATAAAATTAACTTGTAAAACTGAAAACACAGATAATCGAAGTCAAAATGGTGCATTGCACTATTTTATTTTTAGTATTAACTCTAGGTAAGTCCTGTACCTAATCTGTTTTGCTGTATTTCACATCAGATGTTAGAGCATATGCTTCAAGACTCTTAAAATAATGTGGCAAAGTTAGATTTGTTAATTTATATTAACACCTGACATTACTTTGAAAAAGAACTACACCATCTTAAACCTCTTAACTAAATCTTCCTCCTCTGGGATAGAGGCAAAGATCACATAAAGAAATGTTATTTTGTCATATATTTATCTAATATAATGCCTGCTCCAACAGTATATAAAGCAAATTAGAAAATGCAAAGCCCAGAAAACTTCTGCCTAATTAACACACACAAAACCAAAACAAAACACTAAAGCAGCTGGAGTTAAAAAAAAAAAAAAAAAGACAAAAAAACTGCAATGAACACAAATCTGGTTAAAAATTCAGTTTCATATAAAAATCTAAACCATATCAAGGCATGCTACAGAATAAATAAACAAAAAACTGTGAATAGCACAAAGTTCTATCTGATGGAGCGAGACTAAACACTGAAATTAGGAGACCACTGCTCTTCTTGCCCTGCAGAAGACCACAAAAGTAAATCAATGCAACTGACCCTTTTTTGCCTCAGTTGCCCCAAGCAGTTGGATCAGATAGAGCAAACCTTTGTGTCCTCACTCAAAATTCTCAGGTGTTTAGAGATGCTCAGGTGAAAACATACTATGTAAGAGCAGATTATTAGCAGCTATTATCATGTTGGAAACAGAAATGGCCAAGAATTCACTTCTAAGCTACTCTAAACCAAAAAATACTGTTACTACAGATTGCCAGACCAACAACAGACACAAAGCATTTTTATTGTTTGGTTATAATACAGGATTTTCTTATCAACTTATTTTGTTCACTCTCTATTAAATTTTAATGATGTGCTTTATAATAACCTTTCTCATGAACTTTTGAATCTCCATTTCATCCTCTGCTTAGCTCAGTTGACATTTCTGTTCCTACAGTAGACACCAACTCTGCTTTCTCCATAGCTCACCCTGGCAAGGCTGTTCTGCACGGAGTTGGGTACCTTTAACTTGGACAAAAGCAACTTAGCTTTAGAACATCTGATAAACTCCACTGGGGAACTCCTTCAAAAATGAAATAAGGCGGCAATTTGAATTGACTAGTCCTGCTCTGAGAGCAGACACGCTCCTCTTCCAAAGACCCGTTAAGATTCAGTTCATATTCAAAACACCAGACCTGCAACACAGCCAAACGCTGAGCCCCATTCTGACACACTTCCAGCTATTCCTGCGAGTAACTCCTGGCACTTACTCCACTCACACCAGCTTTCCTCGTGAACTGGAGCCACCTTGTGCCCTACAGAGCACCTGCACCCTGCTGTCTGTTTAGAAAACAACTTCCAAAGCACACGGGCATCCTGGGCCCGAGACAACTCCTCCTGATAAAAGATTTCTTCGATTTTCTGTAGAAATCGTTACGAGTAACTGTTTCAAGTCAGTTATAAGATGATTCATTTGTAACTGTTTCGAGTCAGTTAAACGTCAATAAAATAATAAAGAGGCAAATCAACTGGATAGTGGTTATTCTTTTCCAATCCATCCAATCACTGCAGTTAAGCTGTTTGAAAGCATGCAAGATTTGAACACTCGGGGTATAATGAGGAACACCACCAGCACTGTCCAGCTTATCATCTGCTCTCACCTAGAACTGAGAGTTATAACAAAGCAGTGACAAGAATCCGAGACCATGAGATGCTCTTCTGCTGGTCTCATTTTGAAGTAAGCCAGCAACAATTCTTTTTCTCCAGTAATATTTGCATTTGAGCATACTGCCTTAAAATGTTTACATGACCTACAGTTCAGATTTGGCCTCTAGCCAGAGAATTCAAATCCTGCTTTGAAACATCCCCAAAACACAGAGGTTCCAGGGGGTGTGTGTTTATTGTCTCATTATAGAATAGGGATCACATGCATTAAATAGATCTGGACATATTTCCAGAGGCTACTGAGGCAAATTCTGACACTGGGCCAAATCTACCATATTCATGTTGTTTTATTCTAACAGAATCAATATCAAATGTGTTGAGGGTATGAGAGTACTGAGCCAACAAGTATGTCCTTTCTTTCTCAAAGGGGATTTTCTTTATTCCACATTGGGAGGACAGATGTGATCACACCTTCCAGTAAAATTAATGCACACCATTTAAACACAAGATCTGACATTTCTTATTAAGCCTGAAAGCACAGGCCATAAAAAAGGCAAACAAAGCAAAGAATAAAAAAAAAAGCAAAACAAAAATACCAC
>JAOEGS010024269.1:0-20217 GCA_025447755.1 Corythornis vintsioides
TGGCTGGGAGATGAATGGGAGTTTCCTGTCTTTTATCAAAGCCATTGGCAGGCATTCATTCTGATCCAGACGTCAAAAATGCTGTGAATAGCACTCAATAGCTTCCTACAGATGTCTGGAAACAACCTTTCCTGCACACTCACGCACAGACATGCACACACAGAGTGTGTAATAGTTATTTGTCCAGTAATCCACTGTAACTCAGTTTGCATGTTCTCTGCTTTCACAGAATGCAAAAAATATAATTTATATATTATATAAAAATATAATAAAATACAATTTATTACTTTTAATTTCACAGGGGTATTTTGAGGAGCTCTCCTAAGTCAAGGACAACCTCTTGTCCCATCTGTTTGAAGCCAGTACTCACTGCTGAAGAGTGTTGTTTGTGTGGTAGCAGATTATTCCTCTTGTACCTATGAATGAGTCTGTTCTTGACATTCAAGTGTAACCAGACCTCATCCTGTCACACATACTGACAGACATTACCAAAGAATCTCCTGATTCACTGGTACTACTGTACAAAACAACGACAATAACAAAATATATTCGGCGGTGAAATAGGTAACTACTTTGCTTGGAGTAAGAAATGCATGATTGGAGCTACTTTTGTTGTTGGCTTCAAGCTGTTTTCCCTTTGCCAATCATCATGGAAGAGATAAAGTGGAGGATGGGAGATTCAGTTGAATTCTGATAGAACACCAAATGCTTTTACTTGCTTGATAATAGCATTATTATGAAGAGAAGAGGAAAGGGGACTCCTGCTTCTGCTGCATATTTTCCTTCCACCAACATAGTGGCTCTAAAAGATTTGCACTAATAATGAATTGTGAAGAATGGCTCAAATTTAGTTTTGTCTGCTCTGGAATGTGCTTTTAGTTGATACATATTGTAATGGCTCTGTGATAAATAGGGTGATGGATACTGCATCAGCAAGCAGGGTGTGGCGTAGTTTCTCACAGCTCTAAACTCACAAATAACTTGTGATGTCTTAATGCTTTTCTCTCCTAGGAAATTAAACTATGAAACTAGAGTTTTATATCATATACCCATAAATGCAAATTTTCTCTAAACCAGCTGTTTTGCATTGGAAACCTCGTCAAAGGTTTCCATTAATCTCCTGGTGAGAAATCCATCTTTAGTTGATAAATTAGTTCACCTAAAGATCTGAAACCTGTGAATAAAGAATATTATATAAATCTGACATATTACTCTTATTATATTTTTAGGTGTGTGATTTGAAGGGTTGCAATGGCAATTTGTTTCAAAAAGAGACAGCCTCCACAAATTCACTGGCTAGCTAGGATTCACTGATGAAACTTGTCAGTCTCTCCATAACTCCTTGTGTTAGTGCATGTTTTTATAAATTGCCAAAAGCTCTGTGTAGGTTCATGTTAAGAGTCCTAAACAAGATTAATGGTAGTGCTAGTCAGTGTATTTATTACCTATCTCTTGTAATATTTTTACATCACCTATCTCTTTAAAATAAATTCATTTAAAGTATTTTGAATCAGCAGAACATTGCTACTTTTCCTCCACACATATGTAATGCCTTTTCTTTTTATAGATTTAAACTGGTCATTTTAAGGTGCACTTTGCAACAAATTGCAAAGTTTTATACCCATGTAGAAATTAGATTACTTAAGCAAGAGCTGAAACCATCTTCAATTCTATTTCTTACCTTTCTCTGTCATCAGCATCAAGAGATTTGAAAACCAAGTTACTGGGGGTGCTTTTTAAGTGGTTTAATTTCCTTCTCTTACACATTTAGTTTAAGTTGAGAAAAAAAAATAATTCAGTTATTAGCTTCTTTTTCTCAATTGAATGAGATCATGTGACATGCACAAACATGGTTCTTAGTTTTCTTTCATTGGCCAATTTTATGATGGTTATGGTGCAATATATGTATTGCTTCAGTGCTTCTTTTTTTCTTTTTTTTTCCTGATATTTTTATTCTGTCTGTGATACATAGCACACCTAATTATCTACTCTCACATTTTTCAGAATGCCTTCAGGTGTAAAACAAAAATCTGGAGCTTCTAAACCCCCTTGCTTTCTAATGCTCCTCACTGAGGTGGGAGGCTAGGAGTGACTGGGTAAGGGTCCCAAAATAAATACCCAATAACAACAGAGCCATTATTTAACAGGCATTCTTTATTTCAGTGCTGGCCTCTTAAGAACTGATCTGTGTTTTTATGTGGGGAATTGTGTTGTAACTATGTAGCTGGGCAAGATTTGTGTAGTAGTGTTCCAGGGTTTCTATTTCCCACAGCAGGGAAGAAAAAAGATTATTTATAGTCCTCAGATTATGTATTTTGTCATAAATCAATCAGTATAGACATACTGTGCCTCATCCAAAAATATAATACTGAACATTGTGTATTAATATTCTCAAACAAAATATTGCACTAACATTGTACCAAAAAGTACTTTGTCCTCTTGGTTTCTAAAACTGTTAACATGAGGATTAATACCGTAATATTTTATAAATAATTCTCTTTTTCCCTGAATAAAACTGTTTCTTTTTGAGAAACTTCAATTTGAGAAAAATGCACTGATTACAGTTGAAATGACAATTATAGAGTCTTGTGTATATAATAAAACAGACATTTACACTGTTTCACACAAGCATTAACAGAATAATTGAACACTATCACAAATCAAATCAGTGACCTTCCTCCATTGTATAATAAAGAAATCAAAAGTGCTTTCATCTTCAAAAGGCTAAAAAAATCAACAAGTAATTACTGCAAACATCTCAGTAGCTACATGACTCAGTGATTCATTCAGATTCAGGCCAAGGATTCACACAATAATACCCATATGTTCCAAAATATCTTGTAGGTCAAATTTAGATTATAGTTTTGCTATCATAGGAAGCAGCTTTCTCTGATTCTGTATAGATGACAGTGTGAAATGATACTAATAGCCAAGAAAAAGAGATTAAGAACTGGAAAATATAAGATAAGGAAATGCAACTTTTTAGTTTAGCTATTTGCAAGACCATATTGTAAAATAAGACTCAGTTAAAAAAAGGCAAGACATGAAAGGGAAATTAATAATTATTTTTGAAGATGAGAGAAAATGATATTAATTACTACATTGAAGACTGGATTGGCAAATAGAATTGAGAATGTTCAAAACAGTGGATTCAGTGGTAAATTTAGCATCCTACATAAAATGAACTTTATGAAATTAAGTTTTGAATTTAAATTTTGAAACAGATGAAGCTGTAGCTATAGTTAAACTATAACTGAACAGTAAAGGAAGTATATATTTTTTTAAATGAATAAACAGAAAACTTCTCTGCGAGTTTTAACTCCAAAGGCATGCACTCTATTTCTGTACCAGGTTCTAGACTGTTATTCGTGACTGAACTTTTGGAATTGTACTCTACATCTGTTACAAGTTAGTGAGGTTTTTTTAGTAAATTTAAGCACCAGCTTCCTCTCAGTCTCCTTATATAATAAACTTTAAATTTGTCTTCGTCTTCTTGGTTTTAATCCAAATTGACATTTGCTTGCTTACATAACTTTTAACATAGTCCTTATATGTTCTTTATACATATATTTTATTGGCTTCTTTAATTGTCTTTATTGGTGAAGTCTTGCACATATGTGATATCTTTATACTTCTTTACTTTGGCATATTTTAAGATCTGCCAGCTGGAATTCAAATGATCATCATTAACCTTTAATGTATTTAAGAATTTACCTGCCTTAATAAATTTTAGTATAAGTAAGTGTATAAGCATATTTATCACTCTTAGTAAAAAACATTTGGTACTTGAATTGAAATATAAAAATGAAACTTAATGTAGTAAAAGACCAAAATCATGTTGTATATATTACATATTATTTTCTAATATTTTTTTTTTTTTAGCTGGTAGAGCTTTATTCTGTGTTTTAAAACATCTAACAGACCATCCTTTGTTTCTGGAGAGTTTATTGTGCCCCATGAGTCAAGGTCATCGTGCTATGTCTTGCCATGTTTTTCTTTTGTTTTCTAATATCCTTTTGTTGTTCTGTTACTGTAAAGTGAATAACTAGATAGAAGATATTTTCATGACATTATTTCTAGATTTATGCTTCCTTCTCTACCAATAGTAAGAGTGTAGATAAGTGAAAGATGAGGCCTAAGACCTAATTAATCAATAGTTGCATATAATTTGTCGCACTTTACTAGCCCTGACTATAAAAGAAATTGCAATGAGGCTAACTCTAAATGACACAAAGGAAAGCCATATTCTCTCCTGCCTACAACATAAAACAACTAGAAGTTACTATAAAACTATAGCATACAGCATACTAAAATAACAAAGAGCACATTCAGTACATTAAATAAATATAAAATTTTCTTTATATTCTGGACCTATGGCCTCTTCCAAAACTCACTCTAATTACGTTTGTTCATCTTAGTTACTTGGTGAAAGATCAGGCACAAAGACATGGTAATTGGGATAGAGGAAAATGCAGGATGGAGAATCTTTTGGAGTAAATTTTCTCCTTTGGTCTCCAGGTCTCCATAATCACCTGTAAAGGGTGACTTCTTGTCATATGATGAATTCACTGCTTGAACATGTTTTTCTGCACCCTAGTTTTGAAGTTATAGCACAATTTTCCATTTGCCCTTTTATGGCTACGTATTGTTTATATACTTATGTTTAATTATGTTACAAAATTCTGTCAGCACTCTTACAATGTTATAGATTTTTTATATACAGTTACAGATTACCCTTCTTTAGTGTGCTTATGTCTGGGGTCAAGATGAACATGCTTACATACTATGCTTACTTGGTTTTCAAATTTATGGCTGCCATAGGCTACCACTTCTGCTATATTTTTCTAGGAGAAAATCTTCTTTATGTGAAATTTAAGCTTCTGTCTTAGAGGTATGCTGAGCCCTGCAGAGTTTGATTGAACAAGATGTTTATTTATAACCATTTTTAAATGTCAGTGAACTAGACTTTCTTTGTTTTGTCTTAATTTAACCTTTACTTTGCAGTTTCATAAGACCAACCATAATGGTATTGTATTCGCAGACAGGAATAATAAATTAAACCAGTTATATACAAGTGATATTTACTTCTGTAGCTTCAGGTGTTGTTCTGAATACAGAACAAGATATAGACTGCATCAGTTCTGATAACTAATATTCAGTTTAAGGTCTTGATAATAAATATATACAGAAAAATTTATTACACATCCAAAGAAACAGAAAAAAAAAATGTGCTTGTGTATTTTTGCTGTGAAAGTCTCTGGGTTTCAGAGCAGGGGCAGGTAGTAAGAGTGGCAGAAGCCCTAAGTGCTCTGGTTTACTTCATCAGATGTGTGCTGTGAATGTAATCTGGGGAGAGAATGTTTCAAGAGTAACAGAGTTCATTACTAAAAGAAAAACTATAAAGAGACAGTTTTTGACATAAACCAAGTATTATGTTATCATACTTAGCCCACAGTGCTTTCAACAAAAGAGATAATGTTACCATACAAAAGGAAAATTCAATACCTTTTCCCTGAAGTGTCTTTGCTTTCATTCAGATTCTGCACTGAGGAAACTTGCTTGTGGTTTTCAAAGCCTCACAGTTTAACTGAAGTCTCAGGAGAGAAAGTTCAGCAACTCTGTTCAGACTCAGATAAACTTTCTATGTAAACCCAATTAAGATGTTTCAGGAATTTGGGAATTCACTCTGTGACTTTGCTACCTCGTGTTTCTTTGTTCTTCCTGACACCTGAGCAAGCTCCTGGCACAATGCAACTCTCATTCTGTCCTCTCCCTTGACCATTCACTGTACACAATCCCAGCAACTTGCAGACGTTCTCTGACAATGACAGACTATTCTCCAAAACACTTTCATGTGTAGAAAAGTTTTGAGTCTTATTGGCTATAACAATTTCAGCACTGATCTTATGTATTTAACTTCAGATTTGTTTAATGGCTGAAAATTATCCTATCTTGAATGCATTACACTTTAATGTTTAACCCTGAGTAGAAGATAACCATTCTCAAACATATGTGATACTGGTATTTTGCTCTTCTAAGATTACTGTTTTGTAATCATGTCTCAAAGTCAGCAAACAGGTCAAAATTAGTCATAACAACTGTGCCAGTGTTTTATTTGGACACTGTGGCTATTGATTAATTTATCAATTAAGAAGTTCTGTATAATGTTTCACAATTTTATCTGTTTAGCAGTTTTAGCTAACATACATAATGCTACTAAAAAGTGTTTCCATCTGCTTCTTGTTCCTTTATCAAGCATCTGAACTTTTTGATACCCTTCCATAGAAAAAATCACATGCTACATCATGTTGCAAATAGACTGTCTGAGTACCTGACAGCACCATGTGTACACACACCATATTGCCTGATGACTACTAAGTTTCATTACATAAAAGTGAGGGTGCAGTGCTGCAGCTTCATTATTTCATCTACAGATGCTCTTTTCGGTGCAGAGCCTCATTAGGATGATTCCTCCTCACATGTCATAATGCAACATGCTTAGTTTCTCCCTCCCACCTCTCCTGCTTCTCTCCCTTTCTCTCAATTTTGGATCTCTTATGTAAAATAAGAATGCCAGCTGTTTCTGGCACATGGGGTCATACATCAAGAGAGGGTGCGCTGCCTGAACATGATATACTTACACACACACACCATTAGAAGAGACATAAAATGCATTCAGGGAAATGAAACAGACTGAGATTTTCTATGGATGTCTTACTGCGATTAATCACTGACCCTTAATTCTAATGTATAAGAAGCTGCCAGAAAAAATAGGCTCATTAAAAAAAAAAAAAAAAAAAAAAGCCAAAATCCCATGAATAATTTTTGATTGACAGAGTTACTTATAAATACAGTAAAAAATAATGTAATGTTCATAGAATAATAGAAACATATAATTATTTGGTTTGGAAGGCACCTTAAAGATCATCTAGTTCCAAACACCCTGCTTTAGGTAGGAACACCTTCAATTAGACCAGGTTGCTGAAAATTCCATCCACCCTGGCCTTGAACACTTCCAGTAAGGGGACATCCACAACCTGTCTGAGAACTTGTTCCAGAGTGTCACCATACTTTTTTACTATATTTTAATTACTTTGGAGAAATTGTGGTGGTTACTTTGATTGTAGAACCCTGAAGACGTAGAAGTCTTTTCAAGAAGTCCTTTCTCTTTCTGTGAATGTAATTTGTCTTTTAATAGTGTAATTTTTAACTAGAAGATCTGTGTGATGTCTCTTATAAAACTATTTCAACATGCATTAATCTTGAATGTTTTGCAGAGATGCTTTTACAGAAACAACAGAGCAAATTTAACTTTGTTATTGTAACAGAGCATTGGGTGTTTATGATGTGAATTTGCACATTCTGGTTCCATTATAATGTAAGAAAAATACATAGCAAAATAGTTTTATTAAAATTACTGATTGCATAGTGATACAGTGTATAATAATAGACTTTTTTTTTTACTTTATGCCTGAATAAATACAAATTAGACGATAACACTTTATTTTAATAGTACACCGATTAATAATGAATTACAATAAACCCTCTATAAAAGTGCATATGACATTTCCATTAATAGCAACTGAATTTATTACTACTGTTATTATAATGAATAGAAAATCAAATTACTAGTGATATAACACTTAAATTATATTGCTACTTCTTCAATAAAAATAAAATTTTAACTCTCAAGACTTGCCTTATTCCCACTATAGGAACCATTGCTGTGTGAATTATTATGTTTAAATAACTAGAAATATTGAAAATAGAATGTTGTAACCATGATAGCTTTTAATCCTTAATTTTAAGAAGTCACATAATTTCATAAACACAATTTTGTCTTATTAACTGGTGAATGCAGAATATTATGACAAAGCCTATAGAATAATTTAGTAAAATGTATCTTCTAAGTGGTGTGGTATTTGGGCAACAACAAAGTCTGTTTAAAAGGATTTTCTACAGTCATAAACTTAATTATGTTTATTGCAAATTGCAGTCAAAGTAAAAAAGTTTATACTGCTTAGAATTCAAACTCAACTAAACAGTTTAGAAATATATTAAAGAACTCTGAGATGTCTGTATACTGTACACTTCTAGAAATATACTCTTTAGTATTCCTGGGTCATACTCTGAATATTCTTCTAATGTTTCAATCAGAAACTTGCTCATTTTTCTTTTAATTTAATTTTAATTTGTAGTGATAGGAAATTATTTGCATATTCCAATACAGATTTAATTAATGCACTTTTAGACGTTCAGGCTAAGTTTCCATCACATCCCATAACTCCATAGGCAAAGTACAAATAAATAGGTTATCTTTTAGATGTGTTTTATAGGGAGGAAAGTGAACTATACAATGCAGCTGCAACATGTTAACATATCTGTGTCACAACACACATACTAAAATATTAGGTACATAAACATCTGGACTATTGTAGCAACTCAAAATAAGAGGCATCTTTGTAATAAAGCTTAGGTTCTGAAAACTAGCTTGACAGACCCACTTCATAAGCTATATTCTACAAATAAGGATTCACACCCAAAATTTTTCAAAATTGAGCATTAGAGATATCTCCTAGAGTCTTAGCACAAGGTACTCTTAAAAGTTCCACAATATGAAACATTTTTGCAAGCTTAGAGGCTCTGTAAAGACTTTTTTTTTTTTTTTTTTTTTTTTTTTTTAGCATTTTATTGAAATGGCATTTATCCACTTCTCTGAATATGGAACTCAGACTAAGCAAACAGGTGAATGACTGTCATTCATTTCAAATGCAAAATAATTTCAAAAGCACATTTGAAGGATTAGCCAGTGGGGAACACACAGCAGTTTGCCTCTTCCCTGAAATGGAAAATTTCATTTGTAAGTCACTCAGTAGGCATAAGTTTTGATTTTGAAATGCTCTCTGAAAAAACCCTCCAGACATTGCTTGCACTAACTGCAATCATTTCAGATGCTGTGAAGCAGTCGGGAAATGTGTTCATCTCAGCACTGTACAATCTGAACAGATTTCATTTGGAAGGAGTCCTGTCAAGGTGGTATTGTTTTCTTTTCTTAATAGCTGCACAAGGCAGAGACAAGCAATGTCTGTTCAGCACTGACCCGTGCTGAAAAACCCCGTTCCATTGGCTTTTTATGAAGCTTATACATTTCACTGTTATTATATGTTCTCTCTTCACCCTTTTAACTTGTTTCCCCAAAGTTAGTTTTTCATAAGTGGAATATTTTTCATTGTTCTTCTCTGAACCTTGTCCACATCTGTTGCATTCTTCTTGAACTGTGACAAATTCTGCTTGGAATAAGTTCATACTAGTGCTGAATAGAATGAGACAATGTGGCACGTGCCTCTTGGACAATAATCCAGTTTATGTATTCCAGAATGTGTTTTCCTTTATGGTAATTATGTGACACTGTTGATTCATATTCACTTTTTTATCCATTAAATACCTGGGTTCTTTTCAACAGAGATGATGTCTAATCATTTGTTTCTCATCTTGTATTTATGACAGTTGATTACTTCTGCTGAGGGGATAGCTTGTCATTTGTCCTTCTCTCCAAATTGTTTTTTCAATTGGCTGTAGTCTTGTCAAATTCAAAGCCTGGACTCTGTAATTCTTGTAAATAATCCTAGACTGGTATCAATTGCAAATCTGCATTCTGAATCATCATTTTGTATCAAAATGGTAAAAAAAAAATAATTAAAATAATATTTGAATCCACAGTAACTTATAGAACTGCATTCACAAAGATTTGCATTTCAGGGTAAAAATATTTATGTTTTAATTATGATTTTCCAAACAGTTAGGCTTTCATCAGACATATTCTGTCATCTTGACTATGTCTCCTTTGCATGTTAACTGAGAAAATGATGTTAGAAGTTTTTGTAATGCCAAAGTATTTACAAATACTCCCCAAACCCAAGGCAAGTTCCCCTTTTGTAGGAGTAATTAGATCAACTTTATAGCCTAGATCATGATAAAGCCCTACTGGTTTGTATTGATCTCCTTGTTATTTTCTAGGTGGTTATAAAGCACTTGATTTGTTCCAACATTTTTTTTTTTTTCTGGGAATAGTAGTAAAGCTGACCATAAATAATTTCCTTCCTTCTTTCCCCTTCTTACCATCCCACTTTGATAGTGGGCACTATCTTTACACATCTGGATTTCCCTTTTTTTCTATAAGCTCTCAAAGACAAGTGCAAATGGTTCTGTGATAACTCCAGACAATTCTCAGACTGTGATATAGTGAATTTCATCATGCCCAACCAACCTGAAAGCATCTATCTTACCTACTCTTTAATACATTCTATTTCTATTAAATAGAAAAATCTTAGTCATTGTCATTGCGATATATTGTCTGATGGCAATGAACTTAGAAGCAGAAAAAGCTTTATTCAGGTCTGTCTCCTTGGGATCAACAACTTTCCTCATTGATCAGGAGATGAAGTCTTTTGTGTAACTTTTGCAAGTTTTTCTTTTATTAGTTAGGTAACTACAGACAATAGTTTTAATAGCACCTAATTTCTGGTATTCATAGATACTGAAATGTTTAATGAATCGATTTTGGTCACCTGGACTCCCCCTGAAGATAGGAAAAAAACAAAACCAAGCTTATTTCTTTATACTTTTACTTATTACTTTGTGCTTTGAATATAATGATTTTTGTCTTTATAGCTTTGTGCTACTATTCTGCATCATAAACTCAATACTCTATTTTTGCATGTTTTTCTTGGTTTTGAAGGAATTCGAGTACTCGTGATTAAGATTACATAATTTCTTATCATTATTTATCTAATTATGGCCTTACCATGATGACATGGTTTCTTATATTCCTTTTTTTCTTTTTTCTTTTTTTTTTTTTTTTTTTTCCCTATTTCTTTTTGCTGGAATGCAGGAAGTTCCACATAAATATGACAAAAAACTAATTTACTGTGAGTGTGACAAAGCACTTAAACAAGCTGCCAAGGAGGCTGTGGAGACTCCTTCTCTGGAGATATTCTAAACCTGCTTGATGCGTTCCTGTGTAATGTGCTTTGGTGTGTGTGGGGGGGTGGTGTGAGCCGAACTAGATTATCTCTAGAGGTCACAAAGTTGAAAATGAAATGTCTTGCTGCTAGTAATCGAATATATCCTCTTTCATACACATTTATGCCTTACTTCTCTTACATTCCTTGTTTTATTTCTTTTGCTTTCTTAGATATTAGGCAGTGAAAAAAAAAATTCTTTTTACTTTATCAAAATAAGGTTAGACTATCAATTCTGTTTCAGGTCTATCAGAAAATATCCAGTGCTTGCTCTGATACCTTTTTACTCTTTTTATTTATAACTTTGTAATATTCCAACAACCTAATGTCTGTAGTGAAGAAAGAAAAGATGGAAATGATGAAGACAACTGTCTTCACTGAAGCTTTATGTTGGGTAGTGATAGAAAACCAAGAGATCATGAAGAATAGAGCTTTCCTTCTAAAAAATAAAACCAGGGAAAGTGGATCAAGACTTCTCCAGAATTCAGTTATCTCACCTGAGTGAACAGGCAGCTGCTGCCACACCATGCTGAACGAGCAAGCACTTTCTTAATTACTCAGCCCTTCCAGAAGGCAACAATTCAACAGTGATGATTTCAAGAGCTCCAGTGCGAATTGTTTTCACCTCCTCATATGATTTATAGGAAATGTTCTACTAACATTAGAATATATAAGAAACATTTTCCTGTCTGAATTTATATTAAACTAATAAAAAGTCAGCTTTCTCACTTTCATCTTGCTGTTGCTACAAATAGCTCCTCTCAGAAGTTTATGGAGTACATGTAATAATGTATAGATATTGCTCTTGCAGATTTCTCTATGACAGTCTTTAATACTACCAACAGCAAGTTAATTTATCTTGACTACCTTGCATAAAAGATGCCTGAATGCTTTAAACTGCTTGAAATTCTTCAGCAGTGGGGGTGGAATGGGGTGGAGATTTTTTTTATGCAGATTTTGACACTTTAATGTGAAGTAAGTAATTATTTGATACAATTAAGCAAACCTGATTAAAAATCTAGTTCACTCTACATGACATACTTCTTAGAAGAAGTACTGTTCTTGTTTCACAGTTTTTGTTCACTTTTAGAGTTTCAGTTGTGTGGATACTGCTTAGTAAATACAAATGTGTTTATAGTAAATTCATAGTTACCCTCATCTTTTCCTCTTTTTTTAACATGGAAAGATTGATCAAATATTTTAATTCTTTATTATATTCTTTATTAGCTAGTAAGTAGCTAGAGGGCTGCCATACAACAAGTTTTTGATGTTTTTTGAGATATACCATGACATCAGTCCATATGAAGTTGGCACAGAGTGTCTTTCCCCAGTACAAAAGAAGACATTTTGCAAAGCTATTCTAGTAACTCATCAGTACGAAAGAGTTGTAAGTGATCTCAATATTGTGGTCTATGCCAGGGATTAAATGTCACATAGTAAGATTTTATTGACTCATTTTCTGCCAACTCTGCTTAAAGGGATGACTTTTCTAGGCAAGATTGAATGGAGGGTTACTGACAGGTTATACAGTCTCTTAGGATTCTAACTGTGGCATTTATCTTTAATAAAAAGCACTTACATAAAGTAATAGCCACAGGCAAGCTGTCTTTGTGAGCAAAATATTATTTTTGTTGTTACATTATTGCTGGAAATTACTCTATTTGAAGGAATTATTAAATCCAAGGTATTTTTACTTTACACTACTTTTAAACTTTTTCCCCTTTAAAGATATTTATCCTTGTGCCTTTACAGTATTACAGGAGGGTAGCTGTTCAAAACTTACTTTTAGCTCTTACTAACTGTAGCCTCAACATTAAAAAGACTTCTGTTATACTCTACAAATATGTCCGAGACTGTCTAACCTTCAACCTTTTGGTTACATGTTACCTGCTGAGCATTTGAAGTCTCCAACTTCTGAGATATATTTAGGGATCAATAGGCACTCAAATCCTGACCTTCAAAGTACTGAGAAGTTAAATTCCACTAAGGAAGTTGAATGTTGAAGCACCTAAGTACTACAGATGGTCTCAAAAAAAGTTCACACAAATTACTGATATGGTACATACTTTTTTGTATACTTTCTCAAGTATACAGTAAGCAGTCTTTGAATTCTCCTTTGAGGAGACTCTGGCATAGTGTAGAGATAATAATCTTCTTTGTCTGGCTTATTAGCATAATATAGACTGTCCTTGAGAAACACTTAGTCTGTGGACAATGATGAGCTTCTCTAAGAGATAAGGCAAGATACCTTGACTGAATCTGGTTGAAAATTGCTCCTTAGAGAAGATCCTCTTTACTATCTATGGAGTGAATCTATAGAATATCCTATTCACATTATGAATGATTCCATAAATTATTGTTCTGCTTTACATTTTTAATATTAAATTACTGAACAAATCTGATGAAATTCATAAAAAGTATTGATATGGATAGACTGTTTTCATGATAAATAAAATGTGGTATCTAACAATATGTTTGTAGATTCAATTTGTCACATTAATGTGTCTTGTAACTATTAGTCAAGTGTAAACCATAAAATCAAGAATTAATGATATTGTTATTGCTTAATATTGGACAAGGTAGTATTGGTACTGATGTACACAGAGCAACAGAGCTATGAACATACAAGTAATTTTTCTGCATATTGAACTATGTTTTAATGCCATGATAACACAATTTATTATCAACAAAATACTGTTCTTCCTTTGAATGTGATATAGTTCAGTCATATACAGAATACAGGTTTTGTAAGTTGATCTTGTGCTCAGAACTTACTAAGATAGCAGTTTAATTTTAGCCAAACTGAAAGCATTTGACAATCTGGATTTGATAAAACATAGACATAATTGGTAGATGAAGGAACTAATTCCAGCTCAAAACCACTTATTTAATTTTGTGAGACCACGCTGTTTTACTATCACCACTTCTGAGAAAGGCCTCAGGTAGATGCAGATGTAGAAAATACAGGAGTCTCTACTGTAAACTGAATTAGATATGTTACTATAATAATTGCTTTCTGTTTCGTTTTTTTTTTTTCTCAACCACAAAGATTAACCCTGGCTGACTGTGGAAAGCATGAATAACTCTAGGACAACTTAACAGCTTTCAATTCCAGCTACTGGCTAAGTCTATTTTTCTTCATCATGAAAACCATAAAATTATATTTATTATTAAATTATAAAAGGGAAAAGAGGGGGAAAAAATAAAAGAAGGCTGCAATCTGACTTTTTTTTTTTTAATGCAAAATTATCCAAATCTCACTAGAAGGCCAATGTGATTTAAAATGTTAATATTTATTAGTGGATATTCTATTTCTTAAGTACAGCAAATCAGCCATACAAAATCACTATTAGAACAGATGAATATATAATATTCTGAAGGTGGAATCTTTCATAAATGCATGTGTTCTCAGTCAAGGTAGATCAGATAGAAGAAAATTACTTTATAGCTTTGACTTATGCAACCACACTTCAAATAATTAAGGTCTAAACATGAAAACTCACAAAGATCAGACTGGAGACTAGTCTACTACCAAAGTATGAATGCTAAGATCTAAAAATGTGAAACATTTTTAATAAAACCATAGAATATCCTGAGGTGCAAGGAATGCACGATGATCATTACAACCAACTCCTGACTGCATACAGGGCAAACAAAATGTAAACCTCATATATATACATCATTGTTGCCCTTTTTTGGCCACATTGTAGGACACATTATAGACTCATGTGAAGCTTACTGTCAGTCAAAACACTCAGATAACTTTCTGCAGGGTTGCACTCCTGCATCTTGTCCTCTACCTTTGCTTGCATATCCAGGATCACACCATCCTGTGTGCAGAATCCTTCATTTATTCTTGTTAAATTTCATATGGCTGGGGATATTCCAGCACTCTATCAAAATCTCTCTGCAAGGACTTTTTACCCTTGAAGTAATCAACCACACTTCCAGATTTACTATTGTTGGCAAATGTGCTTAGTCCCATGTCCAGTCATTGGTAGAAATATTGAAGGTATTTTCTCTTGCCTTTATGAAAGGACAGAGTAATAATTTGTCTTCAATATGTTCATTCCTTGTATTTTTGTTTTCTTGACTCTAGCCCCTACACCCTCCACACCCATTCTCCAAAATATCTATCAAAAGCCTAGATTCAAATGCATGAACTTCAAGAAAATTTAGATACATATTTTAAATGTTATATTTCTGTCATGGTATGTGCTTCATTTCTGTCTGAAGGGAAAAAAAATGCATGGGTTGAAAGAAATTATTTAAAAAACACATTATTGAACTGCAAAGGGGGACATGGTCAGGAGACACAGTAAAGGAAGACTTTGGAAGAGGTTAGAATAAAGTAAAAAAGAAAGAATTGCGATTCCTTTGCATCTTTTTTTTTATTAGACAGTGCTTGTCACAGCTGGAACCCATATCTAGTTATAATAACAACATTGCTGAGACAGAAAGGGACCAAACCATGTGGTCCAAACCACCCTCTCAGTCCATGTCAGCCAGAGAAAATTGTACAGGACTGTGTCCTTTTGGGTAAATAAAATAAGATCTCAGTTATTAATTTATTACAGATCATCACCGTTGCATCTAGGGGTTATTTTTAAACATACTAAATGGATAATGGTTATGAAATAGTGATTGCATATTTCTCATTAAGTCAATCTAAAGCAGACTAGTTTACCTCATACTACAGAAAATTAAAAGAAAACGTAGTATACAAATAAAATATAAAGTACAATATAATATATAGTACTGACCAGTGAGTGGGCTGGGGAAGTACAAGAAGTTGTGAGGTGACACATCTGGAACATCTGACATCAACTGGCCAAAGGAATATGAGGTAGTGCTCAGGAAAAAAAACCAAAAAACTTTTTAAAGTGATCATTTTCCAATTCTCCACCAATTTTCCATTGCCTTACAATTACTTGCTTTCCCTTGATTGATTTGTCCCCTTCTTTTTGCCAGCCTCAAGACTTTAAAAATTCTAGAAGGCTATTCATTTTCTCCCTCAACAATTTTACCCCAGCAGCTGTCTCTAGATAAAAATAAAAAAGAAATAAAATTACAAGTTAGTCTGTATTGAACTGTGGCAAAAGCCCCGACTTGGTGCAGGGAGGAACTGACTAATCAGCCTTCCTATACAGACAGATTCATGCTTAAAAGAATTCACAAAAATGAATCATTCCAAAAGCTGGTAATGCATTGCTTTGCACCTTGGGGGAAGTCATTTCAGGCTTCGGCAGATGAGCTCTGGCATCAGCAATTTAAGACAAAATTGTGCACAACTCTGCCCACGCACAGATTAACCTTCTATAACAGTGTGCAGAGGTGGTGTGTTTCTGTGCTTCACTGCTCCTACTCATTAGCTGGCTGCTCAGATTAAGTGAGACTTGAGACTAGGGAACAGAACAACTAAAATGTGAACACACTACTCTTTCTGTGTTGTAGTTGTTTTTTTTTTTAATTCCTATATTCCCTTTTAAAATTGTGAATACAGCTTGCAACATCTGAAACTTTTGGTGAAGGCGGAGACATCAGTGCAATCCTTGGACACAATCAGGTCTTAAACTTCTACATCTTTAGGTTAATTAAGATCCATTTACATTTATATTAATTCCCAACACAAATAGCAGAGGGCTGTGGACTTTGTTGGCTGAAGTCTTATTCTTACATCACCATTTCTCATAGTTTCAGCCATCTTGTCACAGTTAATTTTGGTATAAACTGATGTAAAAAGGCATCAAAAAGCTTTCTCAGTACCATTAAGCAATAGTTTTCCTTCTCTGAGAAGAAATGTGAACCTCTATTTATTTCATCTTCCTCTACCATACAGACTGACAATATTTTAGTATGTATTCTTGACATCCTTTGCTGACACCATCTTGAACAGAGTGCATTAGATTACTTGATTTTGTTAATGTAAACTTATGCTGAATTTCTGGCCTCACTGTTCCTAATTTTCAATGTTTTATATGAAGTAAATGAAGATTATTTATGCATTGGCCAAGCTGATCTCTTGCTATTCTTTATTAATTGAATTGGTTGTGTTTGAACGTTCTGGAACTGACATTTACTTAAGGAAATATTATCATTATTGTTATCATCTCAAGTATTATTTTCTCTTGGATTATTTTTTCAGATTCCCGGAAGTTTTCATCATCCAGTTTTCCAAGGCAAGTGAAGTAATTCTTAAAAAAAAATCCGTTATTTTACTTTTTATTTTCTAAAAGTTTTGAAGTCCATCACTTCTTTGCCATCCTTGTCCAAGCTACCTTCCATTCAGCATTATTAAAGGTCCTGCATGGCAGATAAGAAATATATATATAATTCTCTTGCTTCTTTTTTTCCACTTTTCCTTTAACCAAGCAGAAGATGTCACAAAACATCTCACTCCTTTTAGACATTGCAGAGTTTTTAAGATATCTGAATGAGGCTGGAGATACAACTTGGGACCAGTAGACTGTTAAAATGTGAAATTCAGTGGCAATGATTAGCCACAGCATCTCCCTCTAAACAGATATGTTGATCCAACACAAACATACAATTTTCTTCTGTAATTGATCACATGTGAATATTCTATTTGAGATTTCTGTCTCATCAATAGGTTGTTGTGCTCTTTCCAGGCTTACTTCCCATAATTATCCTTTTCCCTGTTCACTATAGTAAAACGTATGGGTTTTTTTTTTAGTTTCTATTGTGAAATCTGCATATGTTGAGTAAAATCTAAAGTCTATAAAAGTAGCTCTTGATGAAAATCATTATTCTGATGAATGATGAGCCAGTGTTAATTTTTCCTTTGTAAGATATACAAGACCACAAAATTTACTGGTGGGCTTTGAGTATATCATGAGTATGACTCTTCAGAAAGCAATTGAAAACAAGGATCCAATCCATCATTCCACATGAATATTCTACAAGACCTTTGCATCCTTTAACAGATGTGTCATTGGGAACTTGGGCAAAATGATAGGGTATAGCTATAAAAAGAAACATCAATACAAAACTATACTGAATGTAGTGTTAAAATAATTTACATTCCAAAAGAACTACGGTCTTCATGATAACCATCCAAGAAATCATAACTTATTTTGAGCTTATTCTACCTCTACGTCTACAAATTTCTGTGAATCAGTTTAATTAGCAGAAAGTGTTTTAAAGTAGCAACAGTATATGTCTTTTACTGTGCACATGTAAATCATTCTATACATCTATACATGTAAATCATCTCTAACAGGTTTATTTCTGTTCAGATAACATTAACACAGATATTTTAGATTAGAAAGCAAATAAGTGAGGGTTTCTAAATTTCCTAAATCCAACATTTCCTAAAACAGAAGAACTGTATGCTTTCAAAAGACATATAGGCTTCAAGAAATAAGATACATAATATAAGAACAGCTGAAATGATCCTATTTAGGGGGCTTAAATTGTACAAGAATTAACTGTGGCTGCTGTGACCTCAGAAGCTCTGGAGGAAGGGTAACAGCTTTTTCTAGAACAGAAACAGTAGCTGGATGTGAGAAAGATAATGCCAGATAACAACCTTCTTCTTGTATTATTTATCATTCTATTGTCTCTGATCTATAATTAAAATATAAAACTCCTTTGATTAATATAAATGCAATATATTTCCAAATCAGTGCTCAAAATTTCAGGTACTAGGTGTCAATTATTATCAAACACAAAAAGTGAAGGTGAAGAACACTGATCAGATCATTCTGTACAAATTCCTGCCAATAAAGAACATACTCTGCCTACTTTTACTGTTGTTGTTATAATAAGATAACAAGGATTGAAAGAATTTATATTGAATTGATATTGAAATGGTATTTCAAGAATTGATATACTTTCTTACTATATATTTGTAACTAATGAAAAGAAAAAGTTTTAGTCTCTCTATTTGAACTAGACCTGTCCTGCCTGAAATATGAATTATATATCCCAATTCGCTCCAGGGTCAGTCTGCAATCAGGTATTTCTTTCAGTCTTCTCAGTGATTACATCCATCCATTAAATTAAAAAAAAATCCATAAAAATGAAGATAAGTATTCATAAGTATACTACTGATGAGTTGAGCTCTAACATTCTAATAGATAACCATTATATTAGATTATGATATATTGTCTCATGGCTCTCATTAAGATTTCATTGGAAGTTTCTAATTATAATGGTACCCCCTAATGCTACTAAAAGAAAGCATGTGTTACAGCTAAAAAGCTAAGTTTCTATAGGGGAAAAGGCACAGATCTGCCTAACTTTTATTGAAATTCAGTAAAACTTACACAACTAACTTCTATTAATTCATTAGGAGTATAACTGAAGTGTAAGTATTCTTTCTGGATGTAAAACTTGTGGGTGAGGGGAAGGGAAGAAAAGGTTTAATTTTCATTAAAAAAAAAAATCTACAGAAAAAAATACAATACACACAATTTCCATGACAATTCTATGACAGTAAGCAATGATATATTAATATAAACCATTTTTTAAATTACAGACTACTCGCTTTTTATGCTCCATTGTAATTCTAACTTCATATATGTACTTAACTATATGTTTGGGAATGTATAGTTATATATATAAACTCACAATGTGCACTCATGTCCAATATGTAAACCAGAAAGGTAGCCATTTTTAAGTGCATTTTTGAAGTTAAATATGCAAAAGTAAAGAATACATAGATTCTCTAAGGATCAAGATGTGCTTAACATTCATATACTCTTTGTTCAGCCAAAGAATGGATGGAGGTTTAACAGAAGGTTGTTTATACAAGTGACTAAAGTGCAGGAGTAATTTCCACACTTATAGAAGCAAGAAGAAATGCAATATATGATAATTAAATGCTTGGACATCCTTAGATTAGAATCTGAACATTAGGCAAATTCTTATGCTGCAGTTGAAAGGCTTTTAAATAATTTGGAGCTACTTTGCATATTTATGGTTGTTGCACCTATTTACCTGAAAAAAAAAAAAAGTGGTGAGGCGAAGAATAGCTTAAAATAAGCCAGTCCTCACCAGGTCTTGAATTATTTAGAGACTTTATTAGTACTACTGCTTTAAGCCTTGACTCCTTCTTCAGCTAATCTGAAATAACAACAACAAAATGATCTGGGGGCTTCACAGGCAGAAGCTTACCTTATCACTGTGTTTCTCCTAAGCAATTAAGTGACCCCAGATCACTCCTTCCTGGTGT
>JAOEGS010024270.1:0-20686 GCA_025447755.1 Corythornis vintsioides
TTTATCAAATTATTTTATATTGCAAACAAAATCCATGTGAAAAGAAAAATCTGGCTGTTTTTCTCCCCACTCAAAATCTTAATCCAGTTTGAGAACATTGGAGGAAAAGGTCTACAAACTGAACTGTCATTGTCAAAGATCTGACTATACCATATCTGGAATTTTAATGCTTGCATTTTGTCCTGACATGAGTAAAGCATATTACAGTTATATTTTTTGAATCATAATTGAATCATGCAGGACTTCCCAAATGTCCCATAGAGAAATGATTCAAAAATAGGATTAAATACATATTCTTTCCAGGAACATCTAAATATATGGAGGTTGATGGTTGCTCATAGGCTTAAAATATTTAGTATTTGAAATCTAATAAAATGATTATAGCTTTCCTTCCATTATTTGAAGCCTAATAAAATTACCTTCCTCCTAAGAGTGTGACTTGACATTCTGCTGCTTAAGAGGTGGATGGTTATACACATCTTTTGTATTTTACAGCCATCTGTCCTGACCAAGGGAAAATTGTGGGTCTTGTGTTAGTGTGTTCCTTCCAAGGTTCAGATATTCTAGATATCCTGCTTTTAAAAAGCACCAAGATGTTAAAACAGAAAAGTACAAACGATTAACAGGAAACCGGAAAAAAGAATTGTCTTAGCCAATTTGTCAAAGCACTGTGTTATTAAGGCATTTAAATAGCAATAAGAAAGCACTAAGTTTCATCATTATTAGCCTTGGAAATCAGTTTTACATTTATAACTGCAATAAAATGATTTAAAGCTGATATAAAAAGAGATGTTTTGCCAGAAATAGGAAAATGCTGAAAAAAAATCCTGCAGAGGTTAAAAGTGGCAAGCTGAAGAAAGTGCATTTCACATATCCTTCTTTTTTATTGACTTTTCACTTTTGTTCAACTAGCAAATTATTGTTAATTTGTTTTCTTAGGCATATAACGCAGTCTATCACAAATAAGAAGAAAAGTGATACCAGATGGAACCTACCTCAGCCAGAGCTTATCAAAAATATTTGTCTTTTTTTTTGGGCCAAATGGGGTGCTATAGGGCTATTTGAAATAGTTTGGTTTGTCTGGTTGTTTTTTTTTAATTTAATTTTTTAATGTATAATACGTAAAAAAAGATGAAAATACATTCTCTAGCTTGAAAACATGGTTGCTGCAGTTCTTATCTCATCAGCTTTCAGTCAAAGGGGAAGGAAAGGATCAAAAGAGCAAGGAAAGTAGAAATATGATTTTAGCAGTGCACTCTCAGTAATAAGAAAACCTTCCTAATGGATTGATAGTAACAAACAATTTTAAAGATGTTGGATTTGTCAAGGAAAATAAACCAATAATTAGCTTGTTGCAGCTTCTTGCCCATTTTAGACTGTTTAGGATTCTGCAGATCTTAAATCTGATGTAAGGGATGACCACTTGAGGCTGAAGACTGCTAATAATACCTTGCTAAATTATCTCCACTGGGAGCTCTTTTAATACTACATGCACTCTTTACAGATAACACAAGCCATTTCCTGAAGGGCACTTCAGCAAATCCCAGCTTGAATTTATAACACATTTTCCTGGAAGAATTTAAGCAGAGATTTAAAATAAAGTGCTATATTTTAGCTTTGGAGTAACTTAATTAAACGACAGTCACTTTGAAAATGGCTTTTGCTCGTAGTAAAAAAAATCAAAATCAGTTTAAAGGCATAGTGTGGTTTGCATGATTTTCACAAAAAATATGTGGGTGTTAAAATGCTCCAGCAAAGGAATTTCCCTTCCTGTTGGAGAGTGAGGTTCTCACCAAGCAGTGACCTTATTATAAACATAAAATATAAAGGATCTTGTTTGTGGGATGCTAAAGGAAAGGATCTTGTTTGTGGGATGCTGTCCTTAGTGCATATTGTTAACACATCCAGGAAGTGAAATGGGGATAAATGTAAGGCCCAGGCCAACTGCTTCATGATTTAAAATAAAAATGGCTTGATTGTGAGCACAGAAGGAAGTGACTACTGCAGCCCTGAATGGAATACATCTCTCAAGTCTGAAATGTGGAATCATAGTTCTACCCTAAAACCCATCAGAGCAAGGAGGCTGAGTGAAGGACATAGGAAAAGGCTTGGCTTACAGAGAAGCTGAGAAACTTCAGCTTTTCTCTCAGTTTCCCTGTCTGCTAGAGATACAGCTGGAAAGCTAAGGTTTAATGTATAAAGTTTACAAATACTATCTAGATACAAGTACTATTAATTGTTTTTACTCTTCCTCTTTGGGCCTTGAAGGAATTAGCATTTAATTCTCAAGGTGTTCCTGTGTTACTCAGTGTTCATGTTGTCCTGAACTTGGCAAGGGTTGTAGAATCTAATGAAGCAGTATGGGAATGTTGGGAATCAGGAGGTGCAAAAGATTGACAAGAAGAATGGTAAAAATCTCTTGCTTTAACTCAAAAGTGAGGTATTACAAGTCAGATGCATTAAGGAGGGAGCAAATGGAGTCTCTAGTGCAGCTTGCTTGGCAGTCAAAAGAATGTGATTATAATAGCTTTTTAGTGGGGTGGAAATAGGCAATTTCCCCAAAGACCAATCTGGCTCAGCAACGCTGACTTTCTGGCTTCATATTCCAATGCTTACTTCACAAGATGCCTCATTTCTCCTTATATAATGAATTGGAAAAAACACTGTTTCCGAGTACAAAATGCAAGTACTGCTCCATTAGACAAAACAATTCACATACAAAAAGAGAGGAAACTGGCCCCACAGTCTGTATGTGAAAAAAAAAAAGGCATTAGATAACTGTAGAGAAGATAATCAAACTTATTACCTATCACTGAGACAATCTGGACAAAATAGTGTGACTGAGATGACTATGCAGACTCTTTAAAAATGAAATAGAAACTGAAAGCACTGACAGTTAAAAATATCAGTTTCTTGAAAAATAAAAGGTTCTCTGAAGAAGAATGTGGTTTCTCAGATGCTGAAGGACAGATTATTAGTTCCATATTACTTAGATGTTACTTATGCTGCAGTGTAGCTATAACACAGCCACTGGTTTATGCATTAGGATAAAAGCCATCCAGCATTCTTTACAGACAATTATGTTACTGCATAAAGACAGTCTTTAGTAATTATGAACAATCTAAAGCAAGTCACAATCTAGATTCATACTGTAATTTAAGGGTTGTGAAACAGCTGTCTGCAATCTATCATAAAAGAGGAAAAAAACCCCCCAAAACACAGGCTAATACTTACAAAATTACATGACAAAGTAGGGAAGAAGGAGGAAAATAGAATTATACAGATAAAAAACAAAACCAGAAGGAAACATATGCAGAAGCAAAATACCTGAAATATAGTGGGTAATTGAATCTATTGAAGTGAAGACAGAGTAAAGAAACATGAGAGAGGCAGTGAGTTTGAGTTTACAACTATCAGTCTGGATTGTTAATATGGAAAGCTAAATGAGGAATATATTCTTTATTTTATAGTGGCCCTTTCACATTTTTCCTCACTCTAGTACAGTTTTCCTACTAGGACTGACATTAAGAATCTCCCATAAGGAAATGACTATAGCTGAAAATTGAGCTCTTTCCCAGGGAGAGTGAAACAGAAGAGTAAAAACTAAGGTTGACACTTTCTGTTCTCTGCTAGGATGCTTTGGGACTCTCTAGTTGTATTAAACTGACTGAGGAAGGCTGTCTCAGCATGAAGCAATCTCTAGGTTATATGAGTCTCTTGCTCACTGTCTTTCTGGACCTCTGAGACAATCACTTGTTGGAATCACAGGCTTTAGAGAGATTTGATTTATGTTATGATGAGCAGGTTCTCCTGGCAACATCAAGACTGCAGTACTACAAGTGAATTATCATCATCTTAGCCTTTCTCCTCGGGTCTTTTACTGAATATATGTCAGTGCTTCCTGAAAAGTGAACCTGTAATCTTTAGGAAATTGCAGCAGAAATGCCAGGCTCTAGTATGAAGAGTTTTAAAGGAAAAGGACTGGTGTTACTGGTGTGTTACTGTTTCTTCTGAGCTCCTTTTCAATAGCAGTGTGCACATGTCACTAAAAAGTCTTGTACGTTTGTGCTTTTTCATGAGTTTTATTCCATGCATGAATTAATCTCAGCACTGAAGTATGATTTAGTTTTACTGAAACACAAAGGAATGTACATAGGAAAAAAAAATCCTATGATTACTACCCAGTAAACCAGCTTTTATTTCAATCAACAGCTTGAATTTCTCGCTCAAGTTGACTATTTAATCAGTTCTATTATGAAAGAAAACCTCTTCTTTTACCTTATGGAATGACTGATTGTTATTTCAGCACTTATTTTTTCCCTGCTTTCTGATATGGATTCATAGATATCCTGTAGTTAAATGAATATGCACAAAAACACATGTGAATTCTGCCTCAGCTCTTTAAGTAATGCAGAACTGGTTACTCCCAGGAAGTAAAAAGAAGACTGTACTTTTTTTTTTTTAATAGTTTTGTAAAATATTACAATAATTTCTAAAAGTGCTGTGTCCATCAGTCAGCTTACTGATATTTGTAATGATACATTTTGAAATATCATTGACTTAAAATATATTTAATGGTGTTTTAATAGATTTTGGAACAGTGAGGTAAACTTTTCCAGGCAAATGTGTCCTGTCCTGCACAAAAGAGGAGAGTGCTTCAAGTGGAAAGCAGCACCCATGCTTTGACCAAGACCTTGCACAGTGCTGTAGGAAGGATACTGAGGCTGAGGTTGTTTTCACTAGCTGAAATATAAGTACTCTAAGAAGCTTTTCTGGTAGACAGGGGGAAAGTCACAGCTTTGTACTATGTTGTTTTTTGTTTGTTTTTTTTTTAAAAATACAATATTATCTATCATCTTTTGTAATTGAGGCAAGACTAACAAAGAAATTAATGAACTGTGACTTGAAGCCTAAGGGGAACATAAGGCATGCCTGTTATGTTCAGAATAACATTCTTGAACTGCAGGCCATATATAATTTGTGACACATTTCACAGCCCTGACTTGATTGCTTTATTCATTTCTTTTCCTTAGCACAGTATTTTAGGTCTGCTTAATTCCCCCTTCACATTCCATGAGCTAGGCCAATGTGTAGTTACAAGTTCTGAGTGAGAATGCTCTAATGCTTAGATGATAAATTCAATAAGTGATTTTGAAGACTTTGGAGTGAAAGGGAAAATCTACACGGTCTGAAGTCTTTGTTAGTTTGAGACAAATTTGTTCATTTCCCATTTGAGAAAAGAAGTCCTCTGTCTCTGTCAGCATAAAGCACTCAAAGGTTACTCTCAGCTGTATTTCTGGGATGATGCAGAGCTGAGAGCTCATGATGCAGGTGTGTTAAATCATTTGCCACTGGAGGAATGTCTTTTTGAGCATCTCTCTGTAGTTTATTTTCTATGATTCTGTGATTGTTCTGATGCAGGTAGGGAGTGAAAGATTTGTTTCTGGGTGGAGGGAATGAACTGGCAAGGAGAAGAGTTTCTAAAGTACCTGAGAGACTTTTCATAGGAGATTAAAGGGGGAAAAAATCCCCCCAAATGCCATTAAAATGAGCTATGTTCTTAGAGGGCAGAAGTGAGCTCTTCTGATATGGTTGATGTAGAGACCAGGACACAAGTCAGAAACTATCAGCTAGGCTCTGGGCCACTAAAACCAGTCAAAAAGAACAACTGTGGTATCTTATAGATAAGGTGGCTTTGCCTCTTAGCTTCTTAAATCAGTAGTTAGCTTGATAAATTTTAAATCTTTTTTTTAGGACACTGGTTATGTATGTTTTCTTTCTTGGATGTGAGCTCAGGCTATGAACTACAGAAACTGCCCTAATGAAGTTAATGGAGCGCCCAGGTCCATGTAACTCGTATGAATTAGAAATAATGAAAACTGAGGAGACTGGACAAAATCAAATCTAAAAATACTTCATGCAGAGTTCGTAACAGACTAAATAACACTTCCAGACAGCTGCAATGTAATTTTGCCAGACTGAGATAAAATGAATGCCAAAGAAGTGTCAGAGTCAACAAAAGAAGAATCCCTCCTGTGTCCCTTTACAAATATTTTTTTTTCTACATTATTCCCTTAGTCAATAAGGATGGAGTAAGAACAGAAAGAGCAAGAAACAATAAAAACCAAACTGAGCTCTGGATGACTCCTTCCCTCCTCCAGTTGATACAGGAATAGACATTGCTGAAATCTCTCCTAATTAGAAGTCAAACAGCATTCTCTCTCATTTTTGCAAACACTGGAAGCACTATGAACTCAGCATTATGTTGTGAAATCAGCTGGGTGACTGCTGAGGCAAATAAGGAAGAATGAGTCCTGTTCTTCTGCTCTTCCCACAGAGAGCTATACAGAGTTTCAGGGCAGGGAGGAATATAAAAAAGATACAGGCTTGCCTCTTCTCTTACCAAGATAATCTGCCATGAGCCAGTGTGACAAGAATAGTAATAATTTCTTATATTAATAGCAACAATTAACATCTTTAGGAGGAAAGGGGGAAGCAGTTCTTTCTTTGTGCAGTTCATGTAATAGTAAAACAATCTAATGCTCATTAAGAATTATATCCCCAGGGCATAATTTGGACATAGACAACCTACATAGCTTCCAAAGGCTTGTTCTTAGGGAGGAAGAGTGGTCTTAGATCATCTGGAAATTAGTTGTACTTTACACACTAGAAAGGCTTGAAGGCTTTGGAACACAATTTTCATAAAGGAGGATGGATCTATCTGTGCCACTTAGCAAATAATTCCACTGCAATTTCATCTTCTCAGGTTTAGTCAGTAAAGGGCAGAATAATTTCACAGTGAGAGTTTCCAGAGAAGCTTGTTGGGGAAAGTTGCAGAGGTAGAAGGTGTCCCAGAAGCCCAGTTCATCAGTTGTTTCCCCAGTGCCATAGGAGCTCCTCAGACAGACTCCACAGAACTAATTCATACAGGTTAGTTGTAGGTTGTCCAAGCTCAGGTTCTTTGATCAACCAAATTTTAATTCAGAGAAAAACATTAAGTATTTCAGTCCAGAACAAGTCTGACCAAATTCTTTTCCATTTCAATGTCTTTCAAATTGCTCCTGAATTTGTGTTTGGTAACTAATAATGCTTTTAATTTAAACAGATATTTTAATCTAAGGATGTCATATATTTTAACACTGTTAGTCCAGCCCAGCAGAAGAGTTCTAAATCCTGTTGCCTCTCATATGATGACACTGTGTGGTTTTGGCATTAATATGAAACCACAGTTAAATACCTCAGACCCTGGAGTGACAGCAATAGAGTTAGAGCTGAATGTAAGTCTGTTGTAGTTGAATACAGCTGTGATTAAATCTAGCCCCTCAACTGTAGATTTGGTATAAAAAGGGTATCCTACACATAAATATACCTTCTGCATGGCTCTCAGCAGCATGTCTGTATGCTACTTCACAGGGTATGGAGAATATATGTGCAGTGAGACATCACAACAGGATTTGCTTTGTTTCTAGATGACATACAATAAATACTAAACACTAGGTGACATTATCTCCCTATTCAACACAGTAAAGGTTATAATATATTAACAATGTGAAGCAATGATAATGGAGAGCTAAATCCCCAAATCCTTGACTTCAGATATATTAAGGATTAAGGATTTTGCTTCATCTTGTTTGTTCACCAAATATAATTACCTGGTGGCAAGTGTGCATGGTAAAAGAAATTGTGCTGTCAGTGTTTACAGAAACAAAGATACCATTCTGGTTTTCACACTCTTGCTATTGCATTGCTCTCAAAATGGTCTCCAAAAAATTGAGCTAAAAAAAAGAGATTAATTCCAAACTACCATGTTCAGTTGATTTCCTGCACTGATGTTAGCAAATAATGAAACAGTGTCTACATAATAACTAATAAAAAAATGATGAGCAAAATCCTTATTGAGGATAAATGACATTTAGCTTCATAGTCCTTTTTGTATATGAAGTACAACTCATATTTTGATAGCTAGGAGTAAACCTGAAGTGACTGTCTTTAGAATGACTTCAGAATACTTTAGAATGGTAAATGGTAAAAAATCCCTTTAGTTTAAGGGATTTGAGATTTTTTTTCTGTACATAGTTTTGTTCAATGGTTCACCAGCAACATAGAGTGAAAACACTCAGGGTGATCTAACCTTTCCAGACCATAATAATTCTGTTTATTGTCTGAGGGCAAAAAAAGACCCTTTGTACATGCCTAGTCAATGCAGAGCAAGCTGTAGTAATGGATGTGTTTGTTGGAGTATGTTGATTTATTTGAATATGAAAGTCTTACTAGAATAAAATATTTATGCAGCAGTTTTATTTAGCTAATCATGAACAGTGAATAAATAGCAGGATGAGTTTCTTTGCTAAAAATCTTTCAAGCAGGGGAGAAAGTCAATTGAGAATTCCACTCCATGAAAAGTAGTTAGACTTCTAGAGTGGGTCCAACTCATGAGTCAGCCCTCAGAAAACCTCTGGCAACTGAAATGACACTAAAGTCTTGTTGGAATTCCTGGTTGGAATTAAAACTATTCCCGTTTTGTCATTTTATTTTTTCAGCTAAATTTCATCTAGTAACAGCACTTTCTGATGTGAAAGGCTTAATTTTTCAGACAGTATTTGCTTCTAGAAGGGGCAACACTCAATGTTTAGTTACAGGACTGAACAGCTCCGAGGAACACAATAAAAAATTTTGAATAGTAGAGTTCAAAACAAATGCAACACTGGATTAATTCATAAGAATATATTCACAGGCCTAGAGAACAACAATTGTTGCCTGGATAGACAAGAAAGCATGCACTTTACCTTGAGTATAATTTTCTATATTACTAAAAGGATTTTAGGTCTTATAAAGCTCTAGAAAGCACCTTCTGCACTCTTTGTATACTATATATATTACCTGTCAAAGCAACTGTTGGAGCTGGGTGGACTGTTCACAGAAAATATCAGGTGGTCTCTGTCTAACCACAAAGGAACTGATGCCAGACTGATCTCCTCAAATGTCTTTGGCAAAAGCTGTGATATTGACCCACGTGAAACCTTGCCTTGAAGTTTTGTTGCAAATCCATCTCTGAAAGCATCTGGAATTCCAGTTTATATAGATAATTTGGACTGGTCTGGTTAGTCATACATGCTTATTTTTGAATCCTTACAGGACAAGTATTTCTAGTGTAAATATTTGTTTGAAATGAAAGTGGATTTCTGAAAATTAAAAAAAAAAAAAGACAATTTTAAGTTGTATGTCTAACTATGCTATTGAAATTCTTATACCAAAAATGGCCCAAAAAATGAACAAAGTGAAAATATATGGATGAAATTAGGGTTTGTAATTTTTTTTTTTATTTAGTGGAATATCCTGATAATATTTGCTAAAGCCTTAGCTCACACAATGTGGTTAAGAGACATTATTTCCTGTCTTGGTAGCAGCATAGAAAATGCAATGTCACCATAGGATAGTATTGATTTTTTATATTTATGATGTTAACTAATGAGACAACTTAATTCACATTCATCTAGCTCTATAGACCCTTTTTGCAAAGATCTATGTATTATTGTAGGAAAAATAAGCAAATGAAATTGGGAAATTAATTTTCAAAGCCAAGCATATTATTTTTCCCCTTATCCTTTAAAATGCACTTTTGTATTTGTGGTTATTATTTAAAGATATGAATAAATTACTTCATCCTCTAGTAAATGATATTGAAACAACCCATAAATCTAGTAGGACAGAGCTTTTTCTTTCCTGCAAACTACTTGAGACTGATGGCTAGCTGAAGAGTGATAAAGCTTGAGAAAAGGTAAATCAGATTGTGTAGAATTCCATTTCAGATATATAGTAGCTTATTCCTTGCTTTCAGACATGTTTTTTAGATATATGTTGAAGGAAAATAAATTGTCTCTTAGCTTTTTTCTCTGCCATTGAATAGCACTTAATATTATTCTGTAAGGCTTCAGTGACTTATCAATTTCCATCCCTTTTTATCCTTGGGTATATGCAATAAGTCAGAGACCCCTTGCCTATATTCTCTGACTTTTCATAATTGTATGGAAATACTTTTTGGAAAGTTCAATAGGAACATATATTTCTTCTCCCCACTAATCAGGAGAACAGATACTGCTTTGTAAGCATTACTTAACTCTGGGTGGTTTTGTAACAAACAACAGCAGGGACTACATCTGAGTGTGAAGAACTGGGAAAAAACCTGCAGGAGTGGAATATGTGGAATTTACAACACTCTTCTGAGAAGCTTAGAGCCCCATCACAGTTAAAAATAGGCTGCACTATATAATAAGGCTAAGCAGATAATTTGATCTAAACAATTAAAGCAAATTTGTTTCCTCTTTTAGTAGAATGAGTGTATAGACAGAGTTCTATTTTCAGCTAAATTTCTATAAATAGTTCTGGATGTGCTATTATTTTCTGAATAAGTCACAAACCTGAATGCTAAAATTTGAGCTACTTTGCATAAATAAGCCACAAAATATATTGGTATTTATTAACGAGGAGGCAAAATTTATTCTATACAAATGCAAGTACAAATTATAAACTCCCATTCAAAAATACATGACAATCTTCACCTAACATTCTGTCCTGTCATTAAGTTTGCTTGCTAGAAAAGGAGTATGAACAACTTTTAACCTATGAATGGGTTATTCTGAGAACACTGATTCAGTCAATATTTCCATTCAACATTTTCTTCAAATGAATCCTCTTCACTGAGGAAGTGGAGGAGAACAAACTTATCTGTCCTTAGGCTAATGCTGGATTCTGCTGCTTGAAACAAAGGACAGAATATTGCTGCTGCTGTGAGCATCATTTATTGTCCAGCAGTGTTTTACACCAAGGCACAGTGGACAGAATGGAGGATGCTGCACTGCTGAAATAAATGCTTCTGACTGAAAGGACTGATACAAATGCTCAAGATTTAACTTACAGAAAGCTTATAAAACCAAAATAAACCACCCCCTTCCTCTGTCTTTAGTCCTTAATCCTTCACAACCCGCAAGCAGAACTAATGTTATGAGAAATGAATATTTAAAATAGAAGCTATATCTATAAAAATAGATACAGTGACTTAAACATGTTTCACAAATGGACTGGAAATAAACATTAGAAATAATAAAGATAACTTGTCCCTGAAAATGAGGGATTGTGATGGCATAGAGTGGTTAATGTAAAATGAGCTGGATTTCTTATTTTCATTAAGTAAAGACTTAGTGTTTTCCAGATGAAGGATCAACATTTTTTGTCAATGCAAGGCATTTTGGTAATAATAAAATCACAGCCTTCCAAAGAACCATAATCCATAGGCTAATGGCTGCAATACCAGCACTCACTCTAGCTAAAATCAACAGCAGTCCTCTAAAGCTGGTAGGGTACCATCTAAAAATGCAAGGCTGGTAATTGGAACTTTGAATACACTGATTTTTCCCTGTCATTGCAGTGAACTTTAACAGAATATATACCCAGCTTTATGAGAAAGCAAGTCCAGAGGGCAAACAAAGATCTGCAAAAGATGACTACGGCACAGAAATGGGATCTCCTTGATTTCTGCTGCAGAGAGTGCTGATTAGGGCAAGAAATGTGGAAGGGAAACAAAGTGGATGTGTATTGGTAATATGGAAATATTTATTTTAGTAGTGTCTGCAGCACTAGTATAGCAGAAGGTAATTAAAAATATTTTTATAAACTTCTTACAAAAAAGGATTAGAATGCAAATCAGCTATTTAACCTTGTGACAGCCACAAGTGACACATTTTTTTAATGTTTTCTGTGATCACAATGTAGAAGCAGCTTCTGGTTTGAGTGTAGTTTTCTGTGCAGTTTACTCATGTGCCTTTGACTTGCATTTTTTAATATCTTCTTTAATTGCATGTGTTTCATACACATGGGACAAAGATGACTAATTCTCCCTATGTGATGAAATGTCTATCAAAAAAATCTGATGAGTTTCTCTCAACAGAGTAAGCAGTAAAAGCAGTGGAGACTAAAGAGTGGCTGAAAAATGTGCTAGAGCACTGGGAGAGCAGCAGTACTGGAGTCATTTATTTAGAAAGGGGACAGGCTGAGAAATAGAAGAATAAATTATTTAGAGAAAGTAGATTTGTTTGTTCTGCTGAATATACTTGTAGTGCATCTGGGCAAGGATATTATATCCTACATCTAAAACCAGGAGAGATTTATACCAATATTTTTTCTCAAATAAATAATACAAACCCACTCTCATTAGGTACAATTCAGGTTAAGAGTCATTGGCTGTTGTGGACAAAGTGGGAGAGAAGATGGATCACCATATGCTTTCCAACAAAAAGCAAATCCAACTTGAAAACTGAAATCCAAACTCAAATAACACCTACAATTTCATATATGGAAAATTTTTGCAGTGTTATCTCCTTGAAAGGAATACAGAGTTTTCAGTGAAATAGAAGTATTGAATCTGTATTTGATTGGAAGGCAGTGCAGCAGACAGATGAGTGAGAAGAAAGCAGGTTGACAGAAATACATTTGGGTTTTCTGGGGCTGTTTGAAGTTAGTTAAGTGATTTAGAAGTCTCAGAAGGGGTAAGAATATTTAATTTCTCTTGAGGAAAAAAAATGTCAATAAATAAAAAGGAGCATGGATTTTTTGAGTAATTGCATAATATGTTTTTTTTTCTTGTAAGAAGATGTAGATACAGAAGCAGCTGGGTTAGACTTAAAAAAATCCATATCCATAGGCCTGGTATTTTCTATTCAACCCACTTTTGGCTGCAACTGAAGTTCCAATTTATGATTGTTTGCTCACTTAAAAACATATTTGCTTTTTTCTTCTGCTTTTCTGTTAAGTAACCCTCTGTCAGGAATGTGAAGAGGCCATAGGATAGTATGAAAAAAAGAGTATGTCATGTGTGATAGCACCATGAAACTTTGTGTAGGTAAATGATTTAGTACAGTCCTGTATTCCCTAATACCATGGCCTCCTCAGTGTCAACTGCCTGCATCACCAGCATTTTGTGCTCTACCTTTCCTTCCCCAGCATGCACATGTTGTGGTGTGAATACTACAGATCCAAACTACACAGACAACTAACTCTGTCTGATACACAGGTTATTTGCCTATTTTTTTAATTTTTTTTTCTTAATTTGCATTCTGATATCTTCTGTCTCTTTCAATTCAAAAAACAGTTCAATTCAATTAAAAAACAATTTCAATTTCTCTTTACAATTCAAAAAAACCTGAAGACTTTTTAGACTTTTAAAACCTTTTGATAAATAAATCAATGGCAATAGGAACAGTAATGTTTTAGAAACAGTTTGAAGTGTTTTGATAAAGTACATTGCTGATGCAAGTTCAGTTGACTTGAAGAGTCACTACTGAAAAAATGTGGAAGTGCTCCACACTTACAATGAAGTGTCAGTGGTTCTTAGAAGTAATTCTGGGACATAAGAGGTTATGTCCCAAGATTAGTCTTTTTTTTTTTTTTGTTAGAAACATTTTTTGGTACTGCACAGAGCACAACATTAAAAAATAATCTCAGAATTGTCTTTGCTTGGGCTTCACCATCACCAAACAGTTTAAGATGAATCTTAAATTCATCAACAGAGAGAAATTCTCCCTTAACTGAACTATTCATGTCTGATTCCTGCATCTTGAATCTTTTATTTCAGACAGTGAAAAGGGATCAAGGGACCATCAGTGGCAGATGAGTGTCCTTCAGATATCTAGACAATGTGCTGTATTCAGAACTGTTCAAGTTGCAACCTGTTGTCCATTTCTAAATGAAGAGTTTATGCTGGTTTCACTACAAACCAGTCATTTTACACTTCACTTTCACTTACATTCTTACTTCTTGGCACTGTCCTTTTTGGTTAACACTCAGCAAATATGATTTTTCTGAATGGATGGCAAAGATAACTTAGTACTGAAGTAACATGAATTTTGTCTTCTAGAAAATTAATTTCTAGTGTTAGGAAAATTTCCCAGCTGATGAATAAAAAAAAATGGTTAAGATATTTATTGCTTGTTTTTTTCTTTTTAGCAAACCCAACAAAAACCTCATTAATGCCAGGATGAAGCACATGAAGACTGATGCAGTGCACTTGGAGAGTTCTGATGAGATCTCCCTGTGAATCCATTAAGATCATTTCCTCTTAGAAAAGAAAAAAGCAAATGTAAGTAAAAACACTGGTTTTTTATTCGTAGCTGGTTGATATTGTTGTGAAAATTCCTTTTAGCAAAACACAGTCCTATGAAGTGAGCAGTAAATTGTTCTGTAGGTGCACCAAATGCACACTTACTAGCTGACCATGTGGAAAGTAGTGCACACTCTATCCTCATGGTACATGAGTAGAAATTAAGCTCTTTGCTCTTCTTTCAGAATTCTTGAATTACAAAAAAAAAAAAAAAAAAGTTAAAATCCTGAATGTTTTTCTATAGACTATTCAGAGTATTTTTAAGAGTGATATGTATGTACTGTCTCTCTGATTTTTATTGGAGTGGTGGACTAGAAAGTCTGCTGGCTATGTTCTTAAGTGGAATGATGAATTTGTACAGAATCATGTGGTTGTGTCACATACCTTGTTTTAAAAACTTGTAATAGATCTGGTTTGGAATTCTGAGGTATGTTCTTTCTTTCAGTTTTTACCCAACTGAGGCTTAAATGTAAGAATTTCTGAAATTTTCAGTTCATTTCTATACATAAGAAACATTTTGCACTTGTTCCTGAATGTTCCCTTGTGAAAAGAACTCTGCATTCAAACCCAGGCACACAAAGTCACCTTTTCCACTTCAGTTGTCTTTTTTTTTAATGCACATTTTGTGAATTGTTCCTCCTTTATTGTCTTATGACTTGACCAAATATAGAAAAAGATGGAAGCCTGTTTATCTGAAGGCAATACACATCTCATGGGAAAATAAGTTTCCTGTGAGAAAAGAATTATTTAGTATCTGGATGCACAGATGTCTGTGTACATCTCTGCATAGATAACCTTTTTCTGGAGGTGATCTATAATGTGTATAAGCAGTGTATGAATGCATTCAGAAAAGCAGCAGTCACATTAGTAGTGAACAACAGAGGTCTCTGTTTTTAGCTAGAGGGAGAAAAAGGTCTCTTCACCCAGCATGGTTTTAAAGACCCTGTGAGATCTGCTAGCAGCAGCAGAGTCAGCAGCCTTGCAGGTGCCACTCACGTGCATGTTCTGGATTGTGTCTTCTGAGATCTTCCCACATGTTACTTACAATGAGACTGTGATCAATGTCATTGATAATCAAAATTCTGGGATTTTATGTGACATGGGGGATGTGTCATTGAGTGCAAGATGAATAGGAAGTGTTCATGAAGAGATGAAGGTATTATTTTTTCAGGACTGAAAGTTGAGGAGGCATTAATTGAGCATTGCAGGGTGAAGCAGTAGTGTTAACAAAGCTCTTTGATCTTTCCCCATCAACTGAAGTTATGAGAGTAACATAAGTGGAATGACATCTAGGACAGGGCCCAGGATATATTGATAGCCACAGATGTTCTTCAGTGGCTTTTGATTCATGGGGCTCATGGGAGAACAAGACACCAATCAAGAGTTGACCACATTGAGCAATTAGTGATTTAGAGCACTCAAGTCACACAGGTTAAATAATGGCACATGATTTTCATAACAACTAACTACTAATACTGTAGGAAACAGGGTAAATTAATTTCCAAGTAGCTAATGAGATTTCCATTTAATTTTGTAGTGTATTGTAGTACTCTGAGTCATATTCCCAACAACAATAGTGTATTGTGGTAACCCTTGCATATTCATAGCATTCTGGTTGTAAAGTCTCACAATAGGGGTGAATTAATATGTACCATGAAGCAGTATTAAAGCAGCACACTTGTTACTGGCAAGTTCTTGAAATCTGGGAAAAAATATTTTTGTGGCTAGTTGAGTAATCTAATTAAGTGTGAGAATTACAGATTTTTTTTTTTTTTTTAGAACCAAGAAATGCAGCCATTCCAAAGACAAAATGCAAAGTTTAAGCCTTTAAAAATAAATTATTTGTTTTAAATTTGCTTTTTTTTTAATATTAATATTATCACAAGCGATAAATACCAATAACTTGCTTTCTCCAACTGTCCTTAATAGTAGTATATTTAGCTTCTGTTTGATATTTTACTATATTGGCAATCATCTTCTGAAACACTTTTTTGGTGAAATTCAAATAACTGAAACCCAACAGATGGAGGACATAAAGCCATTATAAAAGTTAAAGGCATCAAGTTCATTAATTGCATTGAAAAAATGAGATTTTTTTTTTTTTCCATAATTAATTAAATTTTCAAAATTAAACTTAAAAAATGCCATCTAGACTTTGAAACCTGCTGAACATACCTGGTTATACTATTATGCCTATCAAGGGCTGGCCAGCAAAAGCAACCTTTATAGAAGTCTGCATTACATAGTCAGAGGGTCATTCCAGAGAGCTCCAGGCTTGTAGAAAAGCAGCACAGAGATGCCATCTAGCAGTAGCTCTTAGAACTTTCCTAATATTTAATAGTTCTTTCAAGATACTGCACTTAAATGCAGGAGAAAGGAAATATTTTATATTCCAAGTCCTTTCCAACTAGCTGGTTTCCTGCTGGAATATCTATCTAGACACCCTTCTGGAAAGAAAACTTTATTGAAATATATTATTAGGAATAATTATATTTTCTTTTATTTTTCTATGTGGATATAGTGAAAAAGAATATAATTAACAGATATAACAATGTCTCAAAATTGATATTTGGTAATTAGCACTAAGTGTTTAAAATCAATAGTGAGCTGTCGTTCATTTGTTAGAGAAGAATTTTGAGAGCTGGTCAATATTCTGTGTCTGTTTAGCAGAAAAAAATAGAAATACAGAAGCATGGGCAATAAATTACTATGGTTGAAATAAAATCTTAATGTTTCAGAGATTTAAGAACAAACTCTATATATTTATATTACAATATGATGGCAATACATAAACACTTAACTACCACTAAATAATCTAGTAAGTTTCTCATAAAAGTGCCTGTGAACAGCACTCTGGAGTTAAGTGATGGCCTGGCACTGAATCAAAGCTTTTTTCCCCATGCATTCTTTTAAAGTAGATGATCATTAAAACAAGTTATTACTCCAATATTAATTATGTAGGACATTAATAGCAAAGTATTGTGTATACTTTGAAATGACTGATGTGATTTATTTTCATAAGCTTAATAGTTTATGTCAAGGATATGTGAGAAGTTGTCTGTGTAGTCAGAAGTGTTTAAAAAAAAAAGAGTTTAGATCCCCTTGTTTCCTACAATTAATTTTATATGATGTATTTGCTTCCCAACCTGCTGAGCAGAAAATTATTATTCCATTTCAATTTAGCATAAAGCAAGATAAAAAACTGATCATCACTTCTAAAGTGAGATCTCAGTCACAAGTTATTTTTATTTGCTAAAAAAAAGTCTGTAAACTTTTTAACAAATGTCATTTTTTCATGGAAATATGAAATGTTATAGTCAACAAAACAAAATTTGTCATCTTTTTAATATTTAATGTGGTGTAGCTTCTTAACCAAGGATCTGAGTAGCTATTTGAGCTCATGTTTTTATTTCTGACAACCCAATTTAGCTTTGCTAAACACCAGACTTTAATTAAGGACTCTTATTTTTAAATAATCCTAAGGACTTTTAACTTTGGGAAGCCAGAAAGCGTAAAAGAGCTTGCAATGAACATTTTAATTTCCCTGAACATGTCACACAAAGTGATGAAGAAAAGGCCATTTTTATACCCTCTGCACAACATGCTGCAGCAAAATAGGCTGCCAGTAAAGTTTCAGAAGTTAATTGATGCCATTTCATTCCAGTGGCTCATCCTGCTTTTCAGCATTGGATGGCAACAGACAAGTAAGATGGAGAATTTCCTCCCACTGTTATTTTGGGCCAGCACTCTGCCATGTGAACTAAAAGAATAATTCTGCAAGCTAAAGCTTGGTTGCTCCATTAGTGATTTGGTTTTTTTCTGTGGATAGACAGCGATACAAATTTTGCTTTTCCTGTTTTCACCCAGTCTTTTAACTTTAATAGATCTTGGTAAGTGTAAGAGAAGACAGAAAAGTAAAGGAAAAATGAGTGTGGAAACCTATAATTATAATGTGACCACATGTGCTGCTATTCACACAGATGTGGCACTGATATGTTGCTGAATCTTTCCAATAACTTCTATTTAATATTGCTATAATTAATTATTTAGCAGAAGTTATTAATTCTATATCAACTCCTGCTTTTTAATTTGTCACTGTATCTTACTGATTAAAAAGCAGTCTGAATACTGCAGCTGTAAATCAGGTTTCCACTGAACTGCTTTTTAAGTTTTATCTTTTTTAAGAGGAATATTCCTATTGTTGGAAATTCAGTACATATTTGCATGCTTCCTTTATATGACTGATGCCTTTATTTGAAGGAAAACAAACCTGAAGAGCTGAATGTTGCCTCATACAGTTTTGGAACCTAAATAGCATCATGAAAATGACATTCAGCACCATCCAGTAGAATTGTGGCAACATGGCATGGACTGCAATACTGTCAGAACACTGTGCCTCTGTCACTGCTTTTGTGATGCTCACGGTTCCAAGCCTGCCTGTCACAACAAGATAAATGAGACAAGTTCTACATCCTCAAGATGCAGCACTACAGACATCTGCAGGCCTTAAGGGGTTTGTCATCATCGCCCTTAAGTGGTATGGAGCAATTGGGATATTTTAAAGTCATTTAATCTAAAATCCCCTTCAGAAGCCGGGTCACACGGCTAAAATCTATTGGTTTGTCATGATTTAAATACCAGATGTGATCTTTCGTTGACCTGAAGGCATCTGAAAATAAGGAAAGTGTGCAGCAGCCTGGAGTGCTAAAATCGCCGTCTTCACGTGATGCCTCCAGTTCCACTCCGAACAAATTTCTTTCCAGTCGGAGGTTGTTGATCGCTGCTTCCCCAGGACTGGTGCAGCGCTATAAATACCTCTCTGCCCTGAGAGGGAACATCGCCCGTTCCTTTCAGCTGGACAGCTCCCGCCCTGCCCGCCCCGGCCCTTCCCACGCTCTGCTCCTTGCCGCTGCCCTTAACTTCTGCCTGAGGTGATGCGGGGGGTCTGGGGGAGATGGGGATGCGGGCTATGTGCGGGCCGGGGGGCGCGGGCTCTGCGTCTCGGTCCCGCGGGCCCTGCTGCAGCGCCCATAGCCGCTCTGACCGCTTCCCACCCCGCGATTCCCCGCATCGCACCGTGAAGTCGGGAACCCCGGGACCGGGGCAGTCGTTTGCGCCACCAACTCTCTCTCCCGGCCCATCGGACAGCCAAGGACGCGCAGCCGCCTCTCCCCGGAGTCACCCAGCCGCCCGGCGAAGCCGCATCTCCCGCTACAGTCTCTGCATGTGTGCGGACCGGCACCGCCTGCTTCGCTGCGGGGCCGGGAGAACTTGCGAGGGGTGCCCGGCGAGCTCCTACCTTGGAGGGATCGAGGCCGGCCAGCAAGGACAGCAGCAGGAGGTTTAGGATGTTGGCTGGCGCCCGCATCCTGATCCCGGGGCTCGCGTCTCGGCGCCGCTCCTCTCGGTCATTCACTCCGCTCCCGCCGCAGCGACCGCGCCGGCAGCCGCGCTCTGCGCTCGCCCGCCGGAGCCCGAGTGGAGGCGGCAGCAGCAGCCGCCCGGGGTACGTTCATTCCGCGGGCGGCCTCGGAGCGGGGAAGGGCGGGCGAGCGAGGATGGCGCTGCCCGTGCTGCCGGAGCGGCTCCGCTGCCCCGTCCCACCCCCGCCCCTCCCCTCCGCCCCCGGCCAGCCCACCGTAAAAGTTTGGGGGCCGGGAGGCGGCGGCGCGAAGGCGGCCGGACGGGCGCGGGGAGCGGGCGGCGGATGTGACATCAGCGCCGCCGCCGAGGGAGCAGCGACCCGGCCGCGGGCGGCGGAGGAGATGCGGAGGGCAGAGCTGCGCTGCGCTGCTGAAGGGCACCAGCGGCCGCAGGGCGAGGAGAGGCGCGACCCTGGCCGCTAAAACGCGCCGCGTCTCGTCTCACGGGGCGGTTTCCGTGCCCCTTCACCCCCATTTTGCAGTGTGCCCCCCGATTTTGCGGTGTTCCCCCCGACGGGGGCTGGCGAGGCTCTCTGTGGGGGCGGGCAGGGGCTGGGAAAGGGGCAAGGGCGGGATTCTGTGAGGAGAGGAGGTTGCTGCAGCAGGGAAAGGGGGTTCTTCTGGGGGAATCCCACACACATACAAGTTAAGTCAGGGCTTGGGCGAGCTCTGATGAAGGGAAAGCTTCGCTGCTTTCCAGCTGGACTGTGAGCCAGCAAGGGACCCTCGTGTCTCCTTTGGCCAGTGAGCTGGGGTGGGAAGGCCTGGAGAGGTGAGGGCTGCTGATCCCAAGGCCGTAGATCATGCAGTTAGGACTTCCATTTGTTCTACTGCAACCAACATGTTTGTAGTCAACTGGTTTGCCAGCCAAGGCTCTGGGTGAACTGTCTGCCTGTGCAGCAGCTCCTGCTCACTCTTCCCCAGCTACAGGTGATAGTACACACAGGGAGGGGCTTTGACTTTCTCAGGGTTGCATGTTCAGGTACCAAAACAGGTTTCAAAAGGACTGGATAAAGTGACCTGATTAAATTCTGACTGATTTTAACAATCCCTTAAGAAGAAAAGGACAATGTGTAACAGATCTAGTTTTCCACCCTCTAAGGGAGTGGAG
>JAOEGS010024272.1:44308-57624 GCA_025447755.1 Corythornis vintsioides
ATTGCCCATTTGGTCACACTTAGGGAGGGAGTAAGGCAAAATATTATAATGTCTTGGAAATGTATACATATCTACAGTAAATTAGAAGTAGAAAAAGCTCTGAACTCTACCAGTTTTGTGTCAGCTCCTGTGTAAATGTCCATATGAATTAGAAGTGCAGAATGAGCATCATGTGTACCATATGTGAAAGTAAGATACATACTAATTTCAACATTTTTGCAATTGATTATGAGAAATGCTGCTCTAGTATCTCTTTTAAAGCAGGTATATTGGGATTATGTCTGAAAACAATTTATATCAAATAGTTGCCCCTTCTGAACGGGTGTTTTGCTAAAATTTTCATTTGTAGGGGTGTATTTCATGTCCAAAGATCAATGCATTTCTGCAATGTTTAATATTTTGTTTGAAATGCTTTTTTTTTTTTTTTTAATTTAAACTTCTGACAGTCTTCAAGTCATTGTTCTTTATTGAAAAAAACCTTCCAGTGCATTTTGTCAGTGGTGGCATGTGCACATCTCATATACACAATTTGAAATGCTGTGGAAGGTACAGGCTGAAAGCAGAGGAATGACTGAGAAGGCTTTTTTAAAGGCAGTTGGCTAAGCTCAAATCTGCCATCTTCTGGGGTACGTGCCTTGCTTCTCTTTCTGAGCTGGATTTTGGTGCCAGAGAGAATAAAACATGATCAAAAGTTCATTAGAAAAAAAGGAGGACAAGCAGTATACATTGCCATGGAAATGTGCAAAATTGAGACAGAACCCTGTTATAAAGCTTTCCTTTTTCCCAGGCACTGTTTAGAAATAGGCAGCAAATACTTGAAGATGGAGGTATCAGATCATTTTGCTCACTCTAATTATTCAACACTTTTCAGCATTTCATTAGGAAAAAAACTGACAGTAACAGAAATCCAGGACCTTCAAGGGCCCTGCTCAAGTGAAATGAGAATAGTGCCATTCATGGTAATCATCTGTGGGTTTCACACTTCTGTTAACATTTGTGCTAGTGAAATTATTGCAGCATCTGGGCTGTTATTTTGAATAGCTGTGGATAGGCTTATGATGTTATTATGATGGAAACAAGGTTAAAATAAAATCATTAAACCAGACTTCAGATTACTTTCAAATGTTGTTTTATGTGCCTGTGAATGAACCATACAGAAGTTGAAATTCTATTTGTCATTTTGCTTACAACAGAACCATTTGGATTCAAATGTAAAATTATTTTTGGCAGTTGCTTCCACTGCTTTGATAAAATACTAAAGTACTGAATAATACGTACCATTTGCACATATGTAATTTCTTTTTTCACATATGGAACAAGATTCTGTTGAAAATCAGACCTGTAAAATGTATGGATATCACTCACTTTCATGTTTTTGTTGTTTATGATTAAAAACTCTGCAGCTGCTTTGAAGTGCAAAGGATTCAAACAGAAAATCCTGGTATTGAGTTCAGGATATGTATACCTCTGGAGACATAAAGTATTCTTAACCAAAAAATCAGCCAGGTAGTGTGTGATGATAGGTAAAACAATAGTGAAAGCCTGATCCCTGATTACATTTTAAGAACATCTGCAAAATCCATCGCTTTGGCAAACATTATCTTTGAGAAAAACATTATGGAGCAATGGGAGAAAATAAAATGTTGAAATGACTCCTTTATTTATTTATTTAAAATAAAATATCTGAGGTAAATGAAGTATGAAATAGTGAACATACTAATCAACTATATTTCAGGCTAATGTGCAATACTAGTAAGCTTACAAGTCTTCATTATAATTCTTTAAAACAACTACGCTTCTGAATCTCATAAAATAACTAATTAATGTTTGTTTCAGAAAAGATAAGATCCTGAAAGAACAGTCTTACTGATTTTTATTTTAATAGGACTGGTTGATGGTCTTATTAAATGATACATCAGGGTAATTGTTGAATTAATGTAACAAATAAAACGAAACTGTGTATGTGAGTTTAAGAAGGAAAATTCCTTAGCATCTGAAGTAGCAAATACGTTGTTGGATTAATGTGATCTCTACTACATACAAATGATCTTTGCTTTTGGATAAGGTCACTACTGGGTGAAAGGGTTGAAGGGAGAATAAATAGAAATAATTGTGAGTACAGCAGTAGTTACACAGACCACTGAAGACTTAATACTGGCTTTGCAAAACTGGTGCTCCATGGAGGACTCCTTTTGTGTCTTGACCCCAGTGAAAAGAGAGCCTGGGTGTGCTGGCTCTCCTCCCACTTCTGCCTTAGGAACTGCTTATTCAGTATCGGAAATTGGACTGCTTAGGCTGAACCCTGCATTGTGCTCCAGCCTGGAAAGCAAACCTAGTACAGTGCGCTGATGGAATTAAGTTGTGCTGGCTAATGAAAATGCAGCTACTGCAATCTTGAGGTCCTGGTTCAAGTGACATCTGTTAACTTCTTCAGTTGCACACTGCTGAGAAATAGGAAAATCTTTACACATATTCAGATTACACCAAAAGGAAAAAAGCTTTGATTATTGCTGAGAGTAAGCCAGGAAAGAAATCTGACTAATGTATTAGAAAAAAAACAGAAGAGCCACCCTGTGTGAACAAAGAAGGGTAATAGTGAAAAAAATATGTACGAAAAAATAGGTCATGTTGAACAATTTATTTTTTGACCTTGCAAAGCCTTTAAATATGTTAATTCTGATTAAACTACTGACAGAGTAATACAGAATTAGTGGCATAGATTAATGCAGAGATGCTTTACAGGAAGGCAGTGAAACCGAAATGAATAGCTCGATTACCTATCAGTGTTTTTCCAGTGAGATTTCACTAGACAGCAGTAGTAGACTTCAGGCCAGGTGGACTATAAATAGGATAACAAATATGTCCTTTGCCCTCTGTGTACATTTGGTAGGTCTGAAAAGCATGACAGGTGGATAGAAAGACAAGTGCTATCACTGTAGAACAGCATTTAAGGAGATGCACAGATGCAGAACTGTGGCATCTTTACCTTGCCATGCATCTTGTCGAGAGTTTTGTGTGCCCAATGAAGATGCCATCGATGATTGTCAGTGCACACAGAAGCAGATCTCTCAGGTCTTGGTCATCAGGCTGAGCTCAGCCACAGTTGGAGCACTTTGTGCTGGTGCTATGCAGAGCTGTTTATATAGGCAGCACTTTGACCTCCCTGGAGGCTTTTTGGAGTTAGGGCCTGAAGGGGTTTGCCAAATTTTCCTTGCTTTATGAGGAGTATAATGAGGTTAGAAAAAATTTGAAGAAGGGAAGTAGAAATTGTTAGAAGTAAAAGGAGGGACCTAATGTAAAAAGATACAGGAAGATGCCTAATTGTTAACTGTGAGATAAATAATTTTTACAGAACTTTGTACACTTCTGCATCTATTCAAGATATAATGACAATACATTCTTCCAGCTCCAAACACAAGGATCTGTTGCACAGTTTGAGAATGACTATCTTTTACATCCAGCACTATGTGGTGAGCTAGTTCTAAGAATGCAGAATCTTTCTGCAGAGCCTACTGCCAACACTTTGAAGCAGACTTGCAGAACTAGCAGTTCAAAACTATGTTGCTACAGTAAAAAGGATGAGTTGCAATTTTCCCGTCACAGGATGCACAGGGTGGTTGGCTATAGCTTGGATGAAGATTGCTTTAAATGAAATTGCTGTTATTTCAGAGTGTCTTCCTCACTAATGCTGAAAAGTGCAGCTTAAATACTACTGTTATTGAAATAAAATCCGAAGAGATCATTAAGCCTATGAAAGAACCAAATTAATTTGGAAAGTTTTCTAAAATTTACCTCATAGAGGTGGAGATGATTAGGTGTTCCTTTTTGAAAACTTTACGTAGCATTTTTTAACTAGAGGATTGAACATCACTCCTGTAGATGAAGAATACTTGTTAGTCAAAATGCAATCAATGTGTACAACCTGGCCTTAGGGATATTAGGTTTTATGAGTTCTAAATCATGAATCAAAAAACAACCAGATCTGATTATCTGATTGTAAAGCTTTTCATGCTGCAGCTTTTAATGCCCTTGTGGAAGTCTGCATTTAGTTCAAAAGAAGCACAATTCCTTTCCTGTGCATCATGACAAAAGTGAGGAGGATGAGGTGCTTCTGCTATGGGAATAGGGGACTCTTCATCTACAGTCATACTGTAGTTTTTGTGCGTACAGACTGAGTCTGAGATAAAATACAGAGAATGATTTGCAAGAGGAATGTGGCACCCGGAGTAATACAGTTTTTAAACATGTGATTTCTGTTGGTACAAAAACCTGACCTGTAACAACTTTAAAATTTAATAGTTACTAGATTGTAAGAAAGAGAGAAAAAGGTGTGTATTCTAGTTGTGTAAGTAACATTGGTTGCAGATATTCTTGGATGATTCCTGAAAAAAAGAAAAAAGAAGGCAAACATCAGATTTGAGCAACAACATATGAAAATTGTTTCTAGAACTTTCTACAGGTGTCATAAATTATTTTGCATATTAATGCTAAATCATCATATTTTTATAAAAACTTTTGTTTACATTGTTTACTTCTGTAATAAGTTGCAGAAACACATAATTGTTTATGAAAGACAGAAATTTATTTTGAATTACACTCAAAGCTGAAAAGGTAAGATTAAGACTAATACACTGTTTGATGGACAAATGTGGTTGAACTAATAGAAGCATCTTGATTTTCTGTAATAACGTTAAAAGAATAGCAGAGTTTATTGCTATTTAAAGATTTATCTAGAATATTTCACTCATTAGTCAAGATCTATAATATTTTAATAGTTTCTAGTATGTGATGGTAAAAGGTCAGAGAAATGTTATGAATAGTTTTGTGCGTAAGAAAACTCCTAGAGAAATTTTTAAAATGGGGTGTTTTACTTATAGCTTGGTATTTACTTCCGAGAGAACAGGAAAATATGAAAAGCTTTGCATGCAAATTGGTAGCATCTTGGATCCATGTCTCAGATATATAGTAGAATTTAATTCAGTTGGTTCTGAAAATGGAATAATAAATACAAGTAATGTCAGGTTTCAGAACACACTGTGTTTATTCTTTCTAATGTAACACATCCTAAATGGACATTGTGTTGAGCAGAAATGTAATATGGAGAAGACAGTTAATGGTGCTTGAATTATGAGGGTTGAAGCTATTAAAATTTGGTCTGCTCAGAAATCCTTCAGCTCAGCTACTAGTGTTGTGCCAGCACACAGGATTGCCAAAATGGAAAATTTGAAAATTTTGTTGGGAAATAACATAGTTTGGAATAATTTTATGGCTGTGGCTTGTTGGGATTACATTTCTAACTGAAGTAGAGTGACGTCTGAAGTAGTAGTGTTAGGGTAGAGCAGTAATTTGAAATGTGAGAGAACAACAGAGTCTCTACCTCCGTGTGAGTAAACAAAATCTCCTGGAAGATACAACCTTATTAGAATTCAAGAAAATTAAGGAAAAAAACCTCCCTCTGAAGGACTTGATAGAGCAGTGAAATTTTCGAAGTGTGAGAGGACCAGGAAATGTTTCACACTTAGGTGTAGTTAGGATGCAATTCAGCAACGAATGCAGCTCAGCTAGTTCAGAAGGCATTTAGCAGCTGGAATGAACAGCAACTGTCCCATGATTTCTTTGCTTACATAGCTGTGACTGAAGCAAACAATTGTTAGAGTAAAACTTCTGCTTTGTTTTGAAAAAATGTAATTTTTTTCATCTGCAGCAACTTAAGATTTAATATAGCAATTTTAATATACTTTTACACATGCTCTCATGAAACTTTTGTGTTTGTAACACAGGTGTTGGACAAGAATATCCTCAGTAGTTATTATCCTGAATTATTATAGTAATGCTTCCCATCATCCTTGTAGACTGTTGAGCCTGCTGCTTTAGTGAAATCAGATTTCACCTCCATTCTCTGCAAAACGGTTTTGTGTATATTGGTAGGAATTCTATTGAGCTCCAGGTTTTTTGTAACCATTGAAAGCTCTGGGAGCCCACCCGCCAGAGTGCATTCAATTCTTGAGCTTCTTTGAGTTAACAGTACTGTAATTTATAGGTTATCCTGTAGAAGAGAGATTCTCTTCATTTTATAATGATCATTTAATCTGATTTCTGAGAAGTCTTTCCTAGTACCCAGCTCATATTACTCAAGAAAAGTTTACTTCACCCCTGCTATCACTACACATTACTGTGTCTGATCAGTTTCTTATTTGTATATCATACTTAATATTTTCATAATTTTTGTTTTTCCAACGTTGCTAAAAAACTTATGGACTAATTAGAAGTGAGGGAATCTGCTCCTCTGCTGTTTTATAGATTACAAGTTTAAATGTTGCAACAAATTTTTAGCTGTGGTGCAGACAAAATCCAGTGAAGACAATAGTAACCAGGCAAATATTTAATATATGGAAGTATAAATAATGCAAAACTATTATAGGTCATATTTTTGTCTGAGATGGCATAGCTATTGTCTTATTACTCATCATATTTTGTTTCAGTGTTGCAAGGTTATACCTCTCTCCCACTAAACTATGACAAATGCAAAACCACATTTAAACACCACCTTTTCCCTAGCCTCTGTCTGTCTTGTGTATGGATTCCTCCCTCAACTTGTGCATTGATTGTTTTGGAGATTTTTTTTTAACTTCAATCAAGATTTTTTTTTTTCACCTCTTCTTGTGATCCTGTAAAGTCCATCTTCTAGAGAGCTAAATGAACAAAACATATGTTTAAATTCTTACAGGGTTTTAATTTTGTGCAGAGCAGCAGGAGGAATGTTGTGCCTTTTCTGGTGCAGAGCTAAATTTTCCACCAGAACTGTATGTCTGCAAAGGGGTCCTTCTCTCTCTCTCAGTGCATCTCAAAGGAAGTGAGCAATGAATGTGGCAACTGCCTTCTTTCAGCTACAGGATGGAGCCAGACTCTTCTCAATGTCATCCAATGACAAGACAAGAGGCAATGGGTGCAAGTTGAAGCACAAGAGGTTTAGGGTAAACACAAGGAAGAACTTTTTCCCAGTGAGGGTGACAGAGCTCTGGAACGGGCTGCCCAGGGAGATTGTGGAGTCTCCATCTCTGGAGACACTTAAGACCCGCCTGGATCTGTTCCAGTGTGACTTGGTCTAGGTGATCCTGCTCAGACAGGGGGATTGGCCTAGATGATCTTCTAGGTCCCTTCCAACCCCTAATATCTGTGAATAAGCCATTTTCTTAAAGAGAAATCTGTCAGTTGACTTAGAAGAAACTAAGTCTTTTAAATGGGCATGCTTCCTAAATACCTTGTAACCTGCTCCTGATTCTTGGTCTTCTTACCACTGTACAAATTAGGCTTTTATTAGTTAATAAATCCACTGCATTGCAATGGAGTGCAATAACCAGATACAGTTACCTTAAACTGCTTAGTGTGGTGTTTGTAGCGAGTTGTGGCTGCCCTTTTTAGTATTTACAAAAGATAGGGGGGGGATTTAAATTATTTAATGACATCAGATAAACAGATAAATACTTGCCTACAGGAATACTCTGAGCTATGTAGCTTGATCAGTAGGATCAAATGCCAGAAGAAGCTTCAGGAGCAGTTTATTACTTGGGATGATATTTTCACTGAGGGAGCCAGGCAAAAAGCTTGCCATGTTTTTATTACATTCTCAGATATGTAAACAGAAAAGCTGTTTATTGGAGCTTAAAGTTATACATTAGCCATTTTACTTTGACTTGCTGGCCACCAAAGCATAATGTGCTACACAGAAGAAAAACCTGCTGCTTTATACTGGTATATTTGGTTTCATGTTTGTTTAGCAAATTTAAAGATCTTATACATAATTGTCTTCCCTGCCCCATTTTATGTGAAATTCATTCACAGAGTGTAACTGTTCCCAACCAAACCTGTATCCTTGTGCTGAGGGCACCCTGTGGTGGCTTAGCCTGGTCCTACAGACACTACAGCAGGCAAAGCTGAGCTGGAGCCCAGAGCATCTCCAAGGTGCTCGCTGCGGCCACTTGTGGAGGACATAGCACAAGGCTACTCTCAGAAGTTAATGACAGTTAAACACATCTTTTTTTACCTGTTACTGAGAAAGGACATAGATCCACTGATGCCAAATATGTAAAATAGTCAAACCGCTGAAAGCAGGACAATTCCCACTGCCTTTCTACCTTTTGTGTGGGAAATGTTTTTGTCTTTATTGATTATATTAATATTGGTATAATTCATGCATTCACGTATTTTCAACTCTTTTTCAAACCTTCTTTAAAGATGCATGCTTCTCTTGTTTGACTATCTGGCCTTTTTCTGAAGTGTTGTTGAATAGCTTAAGTGAAATTGGTCATCTTTAATTATTAGACTGTAATGAAGATACAGGTCTTTGATTTAGCCCAGGTTAGCCTCCAGTTACACTGGTATTCACCACCCTGACAGAACAAAACAAGTAAAAAAACCAATTAACCGGGCAGCTTTTTTTCACTACAAATATAAGTTGTGTATATCCTGCTCCTAGTATCTTGTAAATGTAATTTATGAAGTTTTATATGTCATAATTTGGATTTTACTGGATTTTTATTTTGGTTTAGAAGTGGTCATACTGATTGCAAAGGTTCATTTATGGCAAGGCTTGTAGAGTTCCTCTGATTATACGTTTTGAAATTGAATTAGTAATGACAACAACAGCAGAAAACACATCTTGCCTATGGTTGTTTTATAAGGATAGATGCCCTGAGTTACCGTGTCTCAGAGTCTAAATAAATGGGTGTTAGGTAAGTCCTCTAGGTAGAAGAATCCTGACTGTGGTCCTGTGGAAGATTGCATCCTTTTTTAATTAGTCACTGAATGTACATTTATGTGCCAGATGCACGCAGCATGTCCCTGCATGATCATTTATACTTGGGAGTAGATTGGAGTATTAACTACCTACAATATGTAGTACTGATGATGGAGTAGGTAGAGGCCAGTTTCCCACAACAGGTGGAAAATAGAGTGACAGAGGTGTTACTGGGACGAGTTGTGCTTTACAAACCGATGTTTCAACTTTCCTGTCATGTCTAGGGACTGCCATAGCATTTGCAGTTTTGTTTTCTCTGCAATTACTGTATTACTGTAACTGAATGACTCACTTCTCAATTGGCCTTGGGAGGACAAGCGAAGACAACGCAACAGTGCATAGCTGTGGTTAATTGCAGAGATTTACAGTACAAATTTGTTGTGTTCCTGTCCCTTGAGCTCAAGTGAACTTCCTGTGAATGCTGAGCATACTTGAAGAAGGTAACATTATTTTGTTTAAACACTGCTTCTTGATTTATGCCTTGGGGCCAAGAAACATGAGCCAGCTACAGGACCTCTACTTAGCCTGGAAACTCAGAGTCACCACCATTCAAACTATATTTGGAAAAACTGCAAAAGTTAAAAAGAGGGGAGAAAGCAAATGAAAGAAAAACCTTAACCTTAATCCTTAGTCCCAGACCTTCTTAAGAAACCAGTGACAGACTCTTTAACTGTGGGATGAGTCTAAGGGGGTAAGGATGAGCAGGAAAGCTGGACTCTAAGTGATGTTGGGCTGAGCACATCTATTCTCTTTCCTCCTGTATTTCTTACTCCAGAGTAATGCACAGGAAGTACTCTATCATCTCAGGTTTAATTCCCCTCTTGTTACCCTTTGCTGAGTTCTTACCCCCAGGAGGGCAGAGGTACTCTCAGCCTTCCACTGTCACAGTGAGGAGAGGGAAACCATCTGAACGGAGGAAGAAGTAACTGAAGTTCAGGATGTTTTTATCCAGCAGACACCGGCACTTTGTGACACATTTTTCATTTCATAAAATGCCAGTTTCGGCAGTCCTCCATTACAGAAATTGTTGAGTATTTATTTGTTTTCAGAGTTCACAAATGTTTCCAGTGGTCACTTTCCATTTAAGTCACAAATAAGTCTCTCAGATGAATATCTCTAAGATATTCAGATAATCTTTTTTCTTTCTTCTGTCGTGACTCATGCTCTTAGTCATGTGGTACCTACATTTGATTAACATAAATATGTGATAAATTTGGCTTGCTAAGGAACCAAATACAATGCAACCAAAGGAAGCTTTTTTTATACCTTAATAATATGTTATTGTTTCCACAGTTCTGAAGGTGTAATTTCTGGCAAGATTTGCTGACTCATGAGAAAAAGTACATTAAAAGAAAACTTGTAAAAAATTTTACGATTATATGGTGCATGTTATCACATAACCTTAGCTTGCAGGTTTTCTTCCTTTTGAGGCCAACCACAGTGTGTGCCTTAAAGATATTTTAGGGGTATGGTCGTATTTTAAGAGTACAGAAATACATCATGTCTATTACACCTAAAAAAGATGAATACATATTACGGTTGATATATTGTCTGAAGTTTTGTTTGCCCTTGTGTTTGCTCACTGTTGAACACTGTATTGAGGCTTCTCATGGTCAGACATCTCTTACGTAGTTATTCAGACATCTGTTTTTCCAACATCTGCATTGACCTAGTGAATTCCTTCCCTTGAGAGCTTCAGAAGTGTTTCCTGAAGAGTCTCAGGTTTGACCTAATTCATGGCTGAAATCCTTGCAAAATCTGATATTATTGCTTTCTTTAATTGTTGGATGCTATGAAAGGAGGAGGAGTTTGCCTTGCTCTTTGTATTTGATTGTGCTTGCTGTTTTGTTTTGAAGGTGTACAAGGGAGAAGAGACCACATTCCACATCTCAGGCCTTCAAGTCAACACAGACTATCGGTTTCGTGTCTGCGTCTGCCGCCGGTGCTTGGATACCTCACAAGAACTTAGTGGACCTTTCAGCCCATCCGTTGCCTTTATGCTTCAGCGAAATGAGATCATGCTTGCAGGAGAAGTGGGAAGCGTAGATGATCCTAAGACAAAGAGCATGATTCCTACTGATGAACAGTTTGCAGCCCTCATTGTTCTTGGCTTTGCAAGTTTGTCAATTATATTTGCCTGTATATTACAATACTTCTTTATGAAGTAGAGAATTCAGTGAAAGTTTGAGATACAAATTTAACTAATGCTACGCATTATAATCCACACATTTATTCAGATATTCCTTTTTTTTAAATCCTTTTGTTCTACCATACATTTTATATACTTCTCTTGTTTTTACAGTTCTAGCTTGAAGAAAGATAAATCAGTGTTTTGATGCACCTTTTTGAAATTCAAAACTAGGAAGTGGTCAAACTGGAGAAACAAGCTAACCAGATACCAAATACAAGATTTTTTTTTTTCCTTCACAGTTTCAGAATTGTCACAAATTTGCCTTTTTAACATTGTTTTGTTTTGTTTTGTTTTTCACTGATGTTCCTACAGTCTCCTATTTTATCTTACTATTTAGGAAGTTTTAATCATGAGTCACTTTTTTGTCTCTTCTTTTTCCTTCTAAACATTAGTCACAAGTGTGTATAGTGGTAAGACTAGAATACAGTGTTAGTCAACAGTGCCAGGTTTTCCTTGAACAGTATTAGCAATGTTGCTGATGAATTATTCACTACATTTGCCCCAGGATGTTTTGGGTTTTTTTTTTAAGATCAAATGTAAGTTGTTATTTTATCTGTTTAGTGCATTTAGATCAGAACAATATCCTGCAGTCAAAAAACCTTTTTTAATTATCTGCTATTTTTACTGTTAAAACACTATAAACTGCCTGAATAAGAAATCAAATAACCAAACTGCATATAAATTATGAAGCGTTATAGATTTTGTTTTTACCATTTTGATTCCTAGCAGTAATTTTAAGTAAGAGGGCATTGTGCAATAGTTAGTTATTCCCATGTTCAGCTATTTAAAAGCTGCTTTAACTTGTCTGTCTGTCACTGTATATAACTGTTCCTAATCTAATACTAGATATTATTCTACTACATTCAGCCTGATTTATATGATTAGAGCTGGTGACAGCTTACTGCCTCTACTGAATTAGGTGAGATTTACACTCAATGTAAGCAAACTTTGCTGTCGGTTGATCTTTCTTGATTATTTTTTGGAGGGGTATCCATTTTCTGGAGTTTTCATGGAGGTGTCAGAATTTAGATGAATTTATTTTCAGTACCTTAACTGGGTGTCCACATTATTCTTGCCACAGGGCTAATCGAAATAACTTGGTACATGGCAAAATTCAGACTAGAGTCCTGCAGAGGAATAGTCTATGCGCTGAAGGGAGTGTGCCCCTTCCTGCCTGCCCCTTCCTGACACATATCTGAATCCATTGAGAGTCGAGGTATTTCACTCTCAAGTCATTGGGCTATTTATAAAGTCAACATTGCATGAGTACCTCAGGGACATAAATAAGCTGGAGGTGCAAATAGATTCCAAAAGGGTGCAACAGACACAGTGTATTTCCCTGCCTCTTGTTTTTGTATATTTTTGCTACGTGGTTTTGCTTTCGTCCTTTGCTCTGTCTCCATCATCTAAGAATCAGTGTCCTGTACTAGCATAATAGTCCCTTAACCAAAGTAATGGGGAAAAAAAACAACATTATTTTTGTTGTAGGTTTATTTATACTATATACTGCATACAGTACTTTAAATACCAATTACAGTGCAATCTTTTATTTATTGTAAAAAATAAAAAATAAAAAATTAAAAGTGTACTTATGTACTAATCCTCCTTCCCACCCTCCCTGTAGCATGTTATATTTTCTCTGTTTTATACTGTCATACTTTAGGTCGACATTTTACCTGGCAGCATTCCTAGTATTATTAATCTTCTTACATTTTCTTGTTTTTTTGAAGATGGGAGCATCTAGTACATTAAATGCCAAAAAAACCCACAACAAAAAGCATTATCAGTGATTCAAACGTTTACATGTATCCAAAAACATAATCATCTCTGCAAAGAAAGTGCTAAAATCAATGAATTATTCTGTGTGCCTCTCTAGATGTAGCAAATATTAGAAATGTTCTGTATTTTGTTATTGACTATAATTAGTTTAATTTAGCCTTGCAAACTAATGGCATTGAGCAAAATATATATTTTTTTGTTGTTGTTTTTGCCAAAGTCATGGCTTGTCAAATTTATTTACATCTTATTTAAATTTATTTGTGATACAAGACTTTGTGACCTTTCATCTGTATTTTGTGGGCAAAGCATATACAGCTGTTTTCAATGGAGGGGAAAAGAGTGTATTTTTTAAAACAGTGAAAAGACTGGTAGTTTGGAAACCCAGAAATTTGAATAGATTCCCTTTTTTATTTTTGGAATATTGTTTCAGCAAGTGCTGCTATGAAATCCAAGCTTGACAACTTTTTTTTTTTTTTAAAAAAAACCCCTTCTTTAATAAAAAAATTAAAAAAAAAAAAAGGAAAAAAAAAAAAAACACCCCCCACACAA
>JAOEGS010024273.1:13403-32216 GCA_025447755.1 Corythornis vintsioides
ATCTCTCTTAGAAGTCTAGGTTTAGGGAAATGGTTTTGTTTTTTTTTAAAACAGTGACTGGTCCTGCTCTGACCTCTTATAGTTGGGTACCAGGGCTTTGGTTTTTCCCCCCCCCCCCCCCGCCCCAAGCTGCTTGCTGGATTTGTTCCATAACCTGTGGCTGCAAGTGATTCTCTTGTCTCTGTTTTTCTTTTATTAGGGTGAAAAAAATACCTTAGTGTAAGTTGAGCAAGCCAGGTGTGATTTATCCCTGCAGTGTTTGGTAGCCACCAAGTAGCTGGGGAAGTTTTGCTGTGAGATGCTTCTAGGCAGTGAATTTTTCCTGGGTGTTTCACTTGGTTTTCCCATTACACTTGCATTTCACAGAGAATTCCAGTGAGAAATATCTGATTCTGTTGGTAAACAAGGCAGAAACGAAACCCTATTGCTGCAGTCAAAGAGGGGGAGTGAACTTCAGGCTGTAGAGGAATAAAGAGATAAAAACTGGGCAAACCCACAGGCTGTATATTCCTGGGAACAGACAAAATAACTGAAAATGAACCTGCAGCTGTCAGAGACTGATTTTTACAACTGCAGCTGTCACTCAAGCAAAGCACCCCTACTGAGTAAAGGCCAGTGATGTATCAGAGTAATGAAATAGTCCAAGGTCTGGTTGTATTCTAGTTACATACAAATCCAAATAGGTATAAACCTCTGTAATGTGGAGCTGTGTTGGACTTGGCACCGTGTGGCTTTGATGTGTGTGAAACAAATGTGTGGAAAGAACCCTCAGGGTTCCCCTGTGAGGTAGATTCTCAAGGCTCAGCCCTCTCCCTGGCTGGACTTTGGTTTGAGGATGAGCTGTAGAGGGGACAGGAAAGTTCTCTGAGCATGGTGGCCTTGTAGAGCTGAGCTTTGCTTCCAAGTGGCTTATTGGGTTGTGCAGCCAGGGGAGGGTTTCATCTCCAGCAGTGCTGCAGACCTTGTGGTGGATCAGCAGGCAGGCTTGGAGAGACCAACCCTGGAATCCTGGGGTCAGTTTTGGGCCCCTCACTCCCAGCAGGACATTGAGGGGCTGGAGTGTGGCCAGAGAAGGGCAGTGGAGCTGGGGAAGGGTCTAGAGCACAGGCATGGTGAGGAGCAGCTGAGGGACCTGGGCTTGTTGAGCCTGGAGAAAAAGAGGCTCAGGGGAGACCTTCTGGCTCTTGCAAACTCCCTGAAATTCAGGAGGTTGGAGCCAGGTGGGGTCGGGCTCTTCTCCCAAGGAACAAGTGACAGCACAAGTGGGAAGAGCCACAAGTTGCTCCAGGGGACATTGAGGTTGGAGCTGAGGAACAATTTCTTCCCCTCCAGGCTTGTCGAGGCCTGTCCCAGGCTGCCCAGGGCAGGGATGGAGTCCCTGTGACCCCTGGAGGGGTTTCCAAGCTGTGGTGCTGAGGGCCATGGGGCAGTGGTGCCCTGGCACTGCTGGGATAACAGTTGGACTTGGTGATCTTAAAGGTCTCTTCCAGACAAAATGATTCTGTGATTCCATAATTCTGTGAGCATGTTGACCCTGTGATCAGCATGAAGGGTCCCCCCCATGGCTGGGGCTGTCAGGCCAGAGAGCTGATTTTCTGAGGAGCAAGTGGTGCAGAGGGGTCTGTTGAACACTGCATTTCTCCAGGTTTCTTCTGATGGAGCTGGGGAGGAGACCATGGGGAGCTTGGCTTCCTGTGATCCACAGCTGCAGCTCCAGGACCAGTTTGTAGAAACTTCCCCCTGTGATGCAACGTGCAGCCAGTTCTGCAAAACCCAAAACCCCAGGCTGTCCATGAGCAATAATCCATTTAAAAATCCACATATGAAGGCAGCCTGTTGCTGCTGCATGCAGCCCCCCTAGGTGAGATCGTTCCCTGGGCATCCTCTTTCTCTAGAGGAAGGTTTGCAGACATCAGACCTGATTCCCCACCACCCCCCAACTGCTGAGTTGGCCAAACTGCTTTTGTCCTGCTGTCCAGGGACATGCAAAACAGATGTCCACAGCCTGTGGTGTCTGTGACTGTTGTGTCCTCCCCCCTCCTCTGGATTTTCTTCAGACTCAACCAATCCAGCTTCTTCCCAGATGGTGTTTTCTAAACTCGGGGTTGTTCTTGCTTCTCTCTGCCGGTTTGTTTTCTTGTTTGGTTTTGTTTTGCTGGACAGCCTGTAGTTTATTGAAGGTGCCTTGCCCAAAACTGGACTGGGGAGCAGAGTGGAGACTTGGTTGTCACACAGAGAGCGTTCCCGTGGCTCTGGAGATCACTGTCCTCAAATAACACACCACCATGGGCTGCGTGTGACCCACGGTGTCCCCGTGGCTCTCCTGCAAGAATGAGCACTGCCCGTTCCCTGCCCTCACTCCGTGCTGTCTCTTGTTCCTACAGGAACACACAACTTCGTGCACTTTTATTGGGCTGCATCTTATTTCATCCAGACCCGTTGCTGGCTTTGCCAAGTCCCTTCTCTGAATCGCAGCCGCGTCTCCCCGAGCGCCCGCAGGCTCCTGGGGCCCCGTGGCACCCCTGTCTCTGCTCAGCTTGGTCCTCCGGGGCACCCAGGAGGAGTGTGGGGAAAGCAGACCCACAGCACAGCCCCATCCCGTGTGCCTTGGCAGGTCATCTTCTCTGATGTCACCCAACAGAGACAGGGATCTTCTGGAAAGAGTCCAGTGGAGGCTGCGGGGATGATGAAGGGGCTGGAGCATCTCCCCTGTGAGGGAAGGGCTGAGGGAACTGGGGCTGTTCAGTCTGGAGAAGCCTGAGATGGGATCTTATTAATGCCTGTAAATCTCTGAGGGGTGGGTGTCAGATGGAAGGGGCCAGGCTCTGCCCTGTAGTGCCCAGCAACAGGACAAGGAACAATGGGATAAACTGGAGCAGAGAAGGTTCCACCTCAGCATGAGGAGTGGGGATTACAGAGCCTGGCACAGGCTGCCCAGGGAGTTTGTGGAATCTCCTTCTCTGGAAACTTTCCAGCCCCACCTGGCTCTGTTCCTGTGTGGGCTGCCCTGGGTGATCCTGCTCTGGCAGGGGGTTGGACTCGATCTCCAGAGCTCCCTTCCAGCCCCCACCACTCTGTGGTTCTGTGATTTCTCTCCATCTATCTTCATGCTAAAAAATAAATGCCCTTTGGCATTTTCCCAGCCCCTGGTTTCTTCAGGATGCTCTGTTCCCTGCAGAGCCCATCCATCTGTCCATCCATCCCTTCCCCGGGCACAGCAGGAGGAGGGTTTGGGTGGTGCTGGGAGTTTTTGCTCTGGGTACATCCATGGCTCAGCGTGGTGGGCTAAAGGGCACTTCTGGAGGTGACCTGTGTAGATCTTGTCCAGTTGCTATCTGTATGGCAGGGTGAGTTGTTTTCTTGCTGAATTTCCATGCCAGGACCCAGACAGATACACACCTGCCAGACAAACTCCAGCACCCTGCTTTACTGCCCACAGCAAATGTGTTGTGAGTGGCTTCTTCTCCCCAGCCTGCTCCTGTGAGAAGGAGGAGAAAGTTCTTTGTTGTGAGGGTGTCAGAGCCTGTCCCAGGCTGCCCAGAGAGGTTGTGGAGTCTCCTGCTCTGGAGAGATTCCAACCCCCCTGGACACTGCTCTGCTGGGCACCCTGCTCTGGGTGCCCCTGCTGTGAGCACGGGGGTGGCACCAGAGCATCTCCAGAGGTTCTTCCAACCTCTACCATCCTGTGATCCTGTCATTGCCATACTTGCTGGCAAAGAGGCTTTGGGACACTTGTAGCTCCTTAAAATCAGCAGAGTGGTCCGGGGTCCAGGTCCATCCCCTGATGCAAAGGGAAAGCTGAGCCACAGCTGTGCTCAGACCCTCTGCAGAGGTTGGAGATGGGTTTTCTGCAGGATTTAATGTCTTTATGAACCTGAATCTCTCTACAGAAAGTACCCCCATGGGCTTTGCTGTCAGTACAGATGTGTACCATAGTCAGATGTCCTCAGGGCACACAGGGTCATGCAGAGCTTTAATGTGTTGTTGCTAAAATGGCATGGTTTTGTGCCACAGAGAAGTTGAGGTTCGATCCTTGCAGCATTTTGGGGGCATTTGCATCCTCTTTGAGTGGGGTCTGGGCTCAACCCAGGCAGAGGGCAGCAGGAGATGGGTGCAAGAACTGCCTCAGAACCAGAACCATGGGCTGTCCTGCCCTGTCCCCTCCAGCTATGTGTTGATTCAGGAAGACACTGGGGGTGTTTAAGGATTGTTTGGATGTGGTTTTGAGGGACATGGGTTAGGGGTGAACTTTGCAGAGTAATGGTTGGACTTGATGATCCCAAGGGGCTTTTCCAACCTGCACGATTCCATGAGTCTATGATCCTCAACTTGCATGTGACAGCAGTGTGGGTCTTCCTGCACAAAGATCCACCTTGTGTAGCTGTGCCACACCCTGGCATGTCCCAGTAGTGGGACTGTCCCCCTGGCATCATCCCTTTCTGAAACAAGTCTGGCCTTCTGGGGTGGTGTCGCCACAGCCCCCCCCGCCCCAAACCTGTGAAGCCCTAAGCAGGCTGGAGCAAGGGAGGCTTGTATCTCAGTGCCTTCTCCATGGAGAACACCCCCTCATGGGGTCTGGTGGGGTTTTGCACATTGCAGAGGAAGAATTCCCCTCCCAGGTTCCTCCCTGTAAAACCAGATTGATGTCAGGAGGATAAAAGTATTTTTGGGTACCCATCCAACCAGGCACAGAGGTGCTACCCCACGGGTAATGACTGGGAGGGAAGAAGTCATTTCAGTCAGTGCATTTTGAGGTCCTAGGTCACCCTTCTGAAACAGGTTGCAGGACTGGCTTGGATGGCACATCATTTTTCCACGCTGAGGAAAGAAAAAAATCAAATCTCTTTATTTCTCTTTAAGCAGCCATTGAAATTTTCAGCACATACCAGCTTCCCTCACACCATAAATCAGTGTCTGCATCTGCAAAACAGCCATTTGCTCATCCTCAGCTCCACCACCCTGTTAGCTCCAGCAGTTCCTGCAAAAAGGGCAGCGAGGAGCTTGGTGTGTGGTGGAGTGACCCTGGCTCCCCACGGAGCTGAGCCTGTTCCCAGTGGCTCAGCTGCAGAAACCCAGTCTCTGAGGACGTGTCCTCAGCCAAGGGCTGGTGTCTCCTGCCATCCATACCCACAGCACTGTGTCCTCAGCCAAGGGCTGGCTGGTTCCTCCTGCCACCCATAGCACTGTGTCCTCCAAAAGGTCCACGGAGTCCAGTCAGGTGCCCGAATCACCAGTGGGATGGGGGATGGCACTTAATCAACTCCTCATGCTGCTGTTGCTGCTGTTTTGGGTGGGTAGGTAGTGTCATGACCTCAGCAGGAGCTCTCACCTCCTTACCTTTGTGCTGCAGATGTCCCAGCCTGGCTGAAGAGCCTCCGGCTGCACAAATACGCTGCCCTGTTCTCACAGATGACCTACGAGGAGATGATGGCCCTCACTGAATGCCAGCTGGAGGCACAAGTATGTCCCACATCAGGTGTAAAGCCACCACTCCCTGTTGTACTAAATGAGACTTCTCCAGTACCTCTTGTTGTGTCTTCACGTGGAAGGTGTTTTCCCTGCACGTGGTTGGGGAGCAGAGAAAGGAACTCTGGGTCTTGGGGAGTGAGGAAAAAAAGCCTCATTCCAGGTTTCTTACTACGGTCCCATCACTGGGAGCTGCACTTGGGGTTTCTTTTCCAGTTGGGATGAAGTTCAGGGGTTTCATGGGCACAGGCTGATCCTTTAAAATCAGTGGGGCTTTGGTGGCCTTGTTAACCTTTGTAAATATCAGATTGTCCTCTGCATCATCCTCGGGTTGAAGAGGGCCCATCAGCACCTCTGCTTTCACTGTGCAAGAGGTACAGGGGAGGGAGCTGGAAATCTCCATCTTCAGCCAGTCTCTGAGTGATTTTCCATGTCCCCCACTAATCCCTGCACTCAGAAGTCTGATTAATAGAGTAATATTTTATTAATCTATAGTAGTATAATATTAATTTATAGTTTAGGGGGAAAGGATTTGGGTTGACCTGACTGTGGCAATGTTAACAGTGAGTTTTGTTCCTGCAGAACGTTACCAAAGGAGCACGACACAAAATAGTCATCAGTATCCAAAAGTTAAAAGAAAGACAAAACCTGCTCAAATCTTTAGAAAGGGTAAGTAATCACAACCACTTCCCTATTTCTTTTTTTCCAAGAAGCCAGGAATTCATTCTGCCATGGAGCACTCTTCAGTGACACAGGGTGTTGGGATCTTCTGCAGAGTGTTGTTGGCTTGGCCACATCTGAATGATGCCTCAAAACACTCCTGTGCCAGATGCAGGTTTCGTCTGGGGTTGGATTTTGCAGAGTGGGTCCTAATCCATCACCAGCATACAGGCAGCTGGGATGGATGTACCCTGCAGCACTTGTACAAGCCCTGGCCAGCTTCAGGGTGCTCAAAAACACCTGAGCTTTGAGTGGTGGAGGGCACCAGCCCAGCCACACTGATGGTCACCCACCTGCTGAACCATGGTGCCACACTCTAGCCACACCAGCCACCATGATTCTTAAAGGCAGAGCCTTTAACCCCTGGTTACCCCTTGTCCACTTGCCTCTCTCTCCCTTCTCAGTGCCACTGCCCCTCTCATGAGCCCCCCTCTAATGCATGTGATGAGCATGGGGACCCCCACAGCCCAGCCCCAAAAAGAGATGAGATTCCCTGTGTCTGTCAGGTCAAGGGCCACTGGGCTTTTCTGGAGCATCTTACAGGCAACCTGTCCCCAGATGAAAAGCCAGGCACACACCCCAGCTCCTGAACAACATCTTGAATTTCCAAGGAGAACAAACAGAAACTTCTTAGTCCCTTTCAACAAAAAGCTGAAACCCCTCAGAAACAGCTGTTGCAGAAGCAGCAGCTCCACAGCCTTGCTGGGAGTGCCTCACCCAGCCTTTCACTATTTATTATCCCAATATTCTCTCCTATTTAATTGCACCATCTTCAAACAGCAACTCGCAGAGCCTCCCACTAGGGGCTTTGAAATACTCCTGTGGTGTGTTGCTATTTATTGTTGTTTTCGTTAGCTCACCGCTTCACTATTTATTTATAATAGGGGACAGGAGTACAGCAGGAGCTAATAAAGCCATATTTACCTCTGGGTATTAATAATCATCACAAGGAAACCCAGGAGCCAGCCCTCTGGATGGAGCACACTTCAGTCTCCAGGCTGTTGTGCCTCTTGCCCCTGCTTCTCCCCCTGAGTTTTTGTATTAGCCACTATTGATTGAGCTGAAACCCAGCTGAGCTGGCACAGCCAGGCAGGCTGTACAACACCAGGGAGAAGTGGCAGGAGCTGCTTTGGGGTGGGTTTGCCCACAGGGCTGGCACCATGTCCTGCTTTGCCAGGGCTCGGAGCTGCCCCTGAGCTGCTTTCCTTGGGAGGAGCCGTCTCTGGTTTTTCCAGGCTTCCCATCCAATTTCTTTTTCACTAAACAAGAGCATGTGTGCAATGTGATTTTTTTGATTTTTTTGGGGCAGTGTCTCACTGCTAAAGATTGCTGCTTTCTTGGAAAGAGCTGCTCCACCCCTCGCCGACCGTTAGCACAGCAGGATTTTTTTTTTCCCCCCCAAAAAAAAGCACTCTGCAGACTGACTGCAGGACTGACAGAGGAGCAGAGCTGGGACATCCAAGAGGGAGCTGGCTGGGGGTGCTTCAGGATTTAGGGTGAACTTCAGCTGCCTGTGTGCCCACTTTGTGTCCTCTCCCTAAGCACAGCCAGGACTCGCTTCAAGAGCTGCCTCTTTCCAAGCAGTGTCCTGTGAGCCAGACTGTGCAATGAGCTGCTCTGGTCCAGGCTACATTAAAAACAAAATATTACCCATCAGTGGGACAAGGATCTGCACACAGGAAGGTTCTTCTTGATCCACACTGTAACCAACAGCAAGGCTGGGGGTGTACCCAGATCCTCTCCCTCCTGGGTTCACCTTCCCCAGGATCTCCAAGCTGTTGTGCTATAGGGATAAAAGTTCACCTGCAACTTCGTGGTCTCCACTTTTGTATGTGAGCACAATCTACCCTGCTCACCTTGAAACCCTCCCTTTCCTCTCTCCCCTAGAACATCCAGATGTGGACAGGAATGTCCTGCATCCCAGCCTGGTCCTGGGCTCTGTGGTGGTCCCAGGGCATAAGGATGCTGTGACAAGCTCTTGGGGCAGAGCAGTTAATGGAGAGCCAGGCTTGAAGGCAGTGATGGAAACTGGAGACAAGCCTACGTTAAAAAAATACAATTCCAATTAAATAGAACTTTAGTGTCACGACTGTGAGAGTGCTGGGGAAGGAGCAAGATGCTCCCTGGTCAGGGCATTGAAATCTCACAGGCTTGGTTGCTCTGATGGAGTTGCCATCTTCCTGGTGGGAGTTCAGAAAGGCTGAAGCTGGATTGTCCCCAGTTTGGTGCTCACGTTTATCTCTAGGGATTCAGGTTGGAACACATCCATGGATAATCAGTGTCCTTGCAGTGGCTCCACCCTCCACCCTGCAGAGACCAACCCTCTTTTCTTCACCCACAGGACATCCTGGAAGGTGGCAACTTGCGTGTCCCGCTGCAGGAGCTGCACCAAATGATCCTGACCCCCATCAAAGCCTACTCTTCCCAGAACTCCAGCACGGAGGAGCAGAGCCGGGAGGCAGACTCGCATCACCCCTCCGCCCTGATCGGCTCCGACAGCCCGGGCTCCGACTGCAAGGACCCTGCGGCGGGGGGGATGCAGCAGCACCACCTACCGGGATGCGAGGGAGAGTCGGGGGGGGGCCCTTTGCCCGAAGGTGACCTGCCTGGACAGTTCACCAGAGTGATGGGGAAAGGTGAGCAGCTGGCACTCTCTCCCTGCTGGTGTCCTCCCTCTCCTCTCACCCATGCATGAGGCTGTATCACTCTCTGCAGCTACCTGAAGGTTGTAGTGAGGGGGGGATTGATCTTTTCTCCCAGGTATCCACTGATAGGATGAGAGGCAATGGGCTTAAGTTGCACCAGGGTAGGTTTAGGTTGGATATTTTTTTGTGGGGTTTTAGTTTGAGCTGTCCTGAGTGCACATCAGCTGGATCCAAGCCTATCTGTAACCCAAATTTAGATAGAAAACATCCAAACTACTTGGGTGCCTCTACGTGCCTGGTGTGGGTTGCAGGGCTCTGCATCAGGCTTAACCCAGGAGCAATGTGAAGTAGGGGCCAACCTCCTGCACCTTACACAGGGCTCTTGGAGCACATCTACATGAGCTTGGATGTGTCCTGACTCCCCTGGATGGGATCTGAGGTCTCAGTGCTGGAGATCTCTCTGGGGAAGAGGCAGGAGGAAGGCTCATCCACGAGCTCACACAGCAGACCAGGAACAGAAAGAAACTTGTCACGATGCTGGAAGGAAATATCCCTGTCCTGATTTAGCCCTTTACTGGGTTTTTTGGCAACTAATAGACAAGGTGTTTTCTGTATTAAACACTCAGTGTGAAATTTCTCAGCAGCCAGTTGTCTGCAGGCAGAGACAGAGGGGGGTTGGCAGCCCCATTTTCAATCCCAGTGTCACATACAAAGCTGTGTTTAGGGCACAGGTTGCCCCAGGGTGAGGTGTCCCCCCAGACCCCGAGGCATCCCTGCCTGGGGGTCACCATGGCAGAGGCTCCTTTCTCTGTCAACTCTTTCCACTGGTTTTTTTTTTTGGCATTAATCCCATAAAGAAGCTCAAACCCCCCGTGAAAGGTGAGACTGCAGCAGGGGCAGGTTTTTGCCACAGGAGCTCTCCCAGCACTTCTCTTGCCTAGGGGTGGGGGATAATCCTGTGCCCCTGGTTCTCTCAGGTCTAATTCTGGTGAGTTCAGAGGAGTTACTCAGGATTTACACAGTCATCACAGAGAACAAAATCTGGCCCTAAATATAGGATGGCACGGCAGGAATTGGGGAGGGGTGGGGTTTTTTTTCCTGCTGTGGGACAAGGGAAAAGGGATGTCAGACCCTCCCCCAGCTCAATATCTCCATCCTCTTTTCTCTCTCTGCTGTGTTTTTTCTTTCCAGTATGCACACAACTTCTAGTTTCCCGACCTGATGAAGAGAATATAAGTTCCTATTTACAGCTCATAGACAAATGTCTAATCCACGAGGTGAGTCGTGAGGGGATCATCTCAAACTGTTGTTCTCATCACTTAGAAACTGTTTCCAAAGTGTCTGTTGATGTAAACCTTTTGGTTTCTAACACAAATATTTTTTTTGGGGGGGGGTATTAATAGTAATTCTGACAGAAGGGGGCTGGAAACAGGCAGTAGCTCCAGGGTGATGCATGGAAATGTTGCTCCCCTCCCCACACTCCCTGAACTGCTAAGACCCCGGAGCTGGGAAATTCATCTGGCTCGTGGAGAGTCTGATGGGCAGCAGAAATCCCAGGGTGAATGTGCAGGTGGTCTCAGTCAGACAGACCCTCCCCTCCCTTGGCATTGCCACCTTCTGTTTTGCAGCACGTGGGCTCGGGTCTCTGCAGTGACTTGGGTCTGTTTCTGCTCCCAGCAAGCCCTGCCCTTGCTGGGTGAGGGTTGGGTGGTTGAGACTGTTCCGTGGGGCTCCAGCACAACCCTGCCTGGAGTCAGGGATGGTCGGTATTCCCAACGTCCTGTGGCATTTCATACCCCTGGCAGAACAAGCTGCTTCTCCTTGCATGCCCATATGGCAGGGCTCAGGGGGGAGGGAGATTTCCAGGACCTCTCCTAGGAGCTGCAGGCTGTGAATGTTTCTCAGTTCTTTGTTTATAAAACAATAAGCAGAGGAATCTCCTCTGGAGGCGGCTGGTGGCTGCAAACCCCAAAATGTGCTGCACACCACGTGGAGGAGAGTGGTGGCTCTCAGAGCCTTGCCAGGCAGCTGGAGCTGGGTGTCCAAGCCATGCTTGTGCCAAGGTTTGATCTACGTGCCTCTGCAGGGCTGAGCACAGGGCATCTTGAGTCGAGGTGACTAGCTGGATACTGGGTGAAATGCAAGTGCTTCAGCATATTTGTTGAGGCTGCACCTCGCATCCTAAGGTCAGCTTTGGGGTCCTCAACTCCCAGCAGGACACTGAGGGGCTGGAGAGTGGCCAGAGAAGGGCAGTGGAGCTGGGGAAGGGTCTGGAGCAGGAGTGTGGTGAGGAGCAGCTGAGGGACCTGGGGTTGTTCATCCTGGAGCAAAGGAGGCTCAGGGGAGACCTTCTGGCTCTGACAGCTAATAATTCTATGATGTTTTTAAACTGTGCTCTGGACACCTCTGTCAATCACAGTGGGGTTGTCAGTGCATTTCAGCTGACATTTGGTGCCATGCAGCACAGGAAGGTGGCACCTGCTGATCAGATTTGCTACAGAGCTGGTCTAGAGCCATGGATATGGTCTTCTTGGTGCACAAGAAGACACAAGCTGTGGAAAATAGCTGGAGGGGACAGCATGTCAGCTCCCACTTGCTCACCCCTTGGAGAGCATCAGAGCCTGGCAGTGGTGCCTGGACACAGGGGGAGTCACTGGGGCAGCAGAGGTGTCAGGAAAGGGAGAAGGGTGGGGTGGGAGCAGAGGCCTGGGGCTGGATTGCAAAGCCAAGTAGACACGGAGCCACACAGGGGCTCTGTTTCCAGGAGCACCCGGGACAGATGTGACACAGCATCACCCCACCCGTGCCAGCCTGTGTCCCAGGAGCACCACCTGCCCTGGCTCCAGCACCAGGAAGGAGCTTCTCTTCCCAGAGGGTGTTTTGGAGCAATCAAGTCAGGCACTAATTAGCCTCCCAGTCATCCTCAGGAGACTCCTCTCCGCCGGCAGCGCAGTGACGTTGGGTGTCTAAGTTAGTGGCTGTGAGCACTTGGGTGCCCCAGTAACCCACACTGCCTGCCTGGAGCCTGGGGTGCTTTGGGAGGAGATGTCCCCTGCTTGGGTGACCCTCAAAGGGAGCCTGGGCAGGTGATGGGACTCACCCCAGGTGACAGAGGCTCTGTGAGCTCTGCCCAGCTCCAAGAAGGATGCGGGAGGACGTGGTGTGGAGCAGACCTGCTCCCCACAAATCCCTGCACTTTCCAGTGCTTTCTAGAGCCACAGCCAGGTGACAGGTATCACCACAAGCAGGGGACAGCCATCAAACCCCACGGGGGAGCTGCACTCACAGCCCTACAGCATGATCTTTGGGTCTGGGGGTTAGCAGGGGCTGTGGGGAAGCTTTGGGGGAGCCCTGCTCTGCCCAGGGGGGTTGGCAGCCTCAGGGGCAGAGCCAAGGCTGTCACTCTGGGGCACAGGGGATGGTGCCAGAGCATTTTTTTCTCCACCTGAGATGAGAAAATCCTTGGGGGAGACCAAGGGTTCTCAATGGGCTTGCTGATGGGGCTCAGCTCACTCCACCACCTGCTCCAGCTTCTTTTCTTTACACACATCCCCCATACACATCCCTCGTGCTTTCTCCAGAAAAATACTCATATATTTCCTATTTTTCTGGGGTTTTTTTGTTTTTTTTTCCCTGGGCAGGCGTTTACAGAGATCCAGAAGAAGCGGCTGCTGTCATGGAAACAGCAGGTGCAGAAACTCTTTCGGTCTTTCCCTCGGAAATCCCTCCTGGAGCTGTCGGGCTATCGGCAGCAGAGGAGGTACGAGGGGCCTGGGGGACAGAAGGGTGGAGGCAGCAACCACCAAAGAGCAGCTCGAGTGGGACCAGTGGCTCCCAGCAGGGTGGGACGGATCCTGCTGGGTTCAGAGCCCCATGTGGGGAGGGAGGAGGGGTGGAGAAGCTTTGGCAGTAACCCCCCCTGGGGTCGGCTGGGAAGGGAGAGCAGCAGGGAGTTCACTCTTGTGTGTGGTCGGTGCTACCCCAGTGACTCCCACCCCGGCTCTTCCCAGCTGTGCCCCTGCCTCCTGCCCTTTGCTAATTACATCAGCACTGGAGTTTCACCAAAAAGCCATCAACAGGCCCCAAAAAAACAAATGCTTGAAGCCCGGAGAAGCGGGGCAGAGCCAGGGTGGGGGTCTGTGGTCAGGAAGCTGGGGTGGGGAGTGTTGGAAACATGGTGTTTGCTGACTGCAGCTGGGATGCTGGATTTCGGGTGATCCTAGAAAGTGTGGGGCTTGTGGCAAGCAGAGGGATTTTCAGATGAATTTTAACAGCAGCTCCAGCTTTTTGTTTTGTTCTGCTGTTGCACTGCAGTCTCGTGCAAGTCCTTTCTTTGGAAGAGCAAGTGTTGTGGAGGTAACTTGGGATGTTAGGACAGCTGGGCTGTGAGTTCTGCAGGAACAAGTACAGAACCAGAGTGTTCCCCAGTGGAATTAAATGAATTATTGTGGAATGGAAAAACAAGAGATTTCAGTATTTGTAGCAGGATCAGAAGGAGAATAGAGAGCGAAGGTTTTTGATGGACCTGTTTGCTCTGGGCCATCACCAGTGCAGCAGTTATAGAATCACAGACTGGTTTGGGTTGGAAGGGGCCATTAAAGGTCACCTAGATGGTCTAGAGCACAAGTCTGGTGAGGAGCAGCTGAGAGATTTGGAGTTGTTCATCCTGGAGCAAAGGAGGCTCAGGAGAGACCTGGCTCTCAACAGCTCCCTGAAATTCAGGAGGTTGGAGCCAGGTGGGGTTGGGCTCTGCTCCCAAGGAACCAGTGACAGGACAAGAGGAAACAGCCTCCAGTTACCCCAGTGGAGGTTGAGGTTGCAGCTGAGGAACAATTTCTTCCCCTCCAGGCTTGTCGAGGCCTGTCCCAGGCTGCCCAGGGCAGGGATGGAGTCCCTGTGACCCCTGGAGGGGTTTCCAAGCCCTGGAGCTGTGGTGCTGAGTTATTCTAAGTCAGAACCCAAGAAATGAGGCACCTCTGGCTCCAGTGCCCAGGGAGTGACCTGTCTTATTTTCCCTTGCATCCCAGAATAGGTCCATTTTACAGAAGTAAAATTAACTTTGAAACCGCCCCCAGCGTGAATCTGAGAACTGGTCACCTTTTAGGCTGGACATGAGGGAAAGCTTTTCACCAAAAGACTGGCCAGACACTGGCAGAGGCTGCCCAGAGAGGGGGTTGAGTCCCCAGCCCTGGGTGTGTTTCAGGGTTGTTTGGATGTGGATTTGAGGGACAGTTTAGGGGTGAAATTTGTAGTGTAGGGCTGATGGTTGGACTGGATGATCCCAAGGGGCTTTTGCAACCTGAATGATTCCATGATTCTAACTGCAGAAGGGAGGGCAGGTGACTGGCAGGGGGGATGGGGAAAGGCTGATCTGTGGTGTGCCCAAACCTCCTTTCACTTCACGTGCAGGGCAGAGCACCCGCAGGATCAGCAGGGCACGAGGGTTGGGCCACACTGGGAGCTCAGCATGAACCTGTGGGCACGGGCTGGTTTGGGGTGGTGGGCACGGGCTGGTGACTTGGAACCTTGGCTGTTGGCCCACACACCTCCCCCCGTGCCCCCTTGCAGGGCCCAGTTCCTCACCCTGGGTGTTTTCTGTCCCCGCAGCCGAGGCTTTGGCCAGTCCAACTCCCTTCCGACGGCCGGATCTGCAGGGGCAGGGCTGGGCCGGCGAAACCCCCGCCAGTTCCAGATCCCCTCCCGCAACCTCCCCACCGCCCGCCTCGGGCTGCTGGGCCCCAGTGGCCTGCTGGGCACCCCCCAGCGCAGCCCGGCCGCCAGCCCCGCCATCCTCAAGCAAGGCAGACAGGTTGGTTCTCAGCGTCTCTGGCTTTTCCAGCCCTTCCCCATCAGCTTCCTTGGCTCCTCCTCCTCTAACTTGTCCTGGTCTCCCCTTTCTCCTGCCATTCTCACCAGCGAGAGCAGTTGACCTGTGTCTGGGTCGTGCTCCCTCCGCACAGCGAGGGATGGGTGGGACGGGGGGGAGATGTGGGGTGGAGATGAACCCAAGGGGTTGTAAAGACACAGATCCCTCTGGTTTACATCCTGCACTCCACTGGGGTGGTTTTTTCCTTTCTTCTTGCAGAACCTCTGGTTTGCCAACCCCGGGGGCAGCAACAGCATGCCCAGCAGGAGCCACAGCTCGGTGCAGAGGACGCGCTCGCTGCCGGTCCACACCTCCCCGCAGACCATGCTGATGTTTCAGCAGCCAGGTAGGAAGCAGCATTTGGCTTTTTCTCTTCTTCTCTGATGCACCTTCTTCTTTCACACGTGGACACGGAGACCCAGTGCAGAGAGATTGCCTTCGTGCACTCCAGGGAAGTTCTTTTCCCAGTGGGAATGGAGCTGTGGGGGTGGTTCCTTCCCAAGCACCACCAAAAAATGCTCTCATGTATAGGAGCATCCTCTGCTTCAGGGGAGGGTTCCTGTTGAACTTGGCAGCATCCTGAACCTGGAGCATCCTTCTCATGAGGGCATCAAGTGCCTTTTTCTCTTCATTAGCTTTGAAACCTGCCTTTTCTCACTGACACATGCACCATAACAGTCTGTGCTGCAGGATGGGGGGTTACACCCCCCCAGGAACATCATCACAGGAACTACAGCTCCCTCCCTGGTTTCTGCTGAGTGACTCCCCTCGTGTCACACACCTGGGGTGTTCTGGCTTCATCTTTGAGGTCCTGTAGAGCAGAAGCCACCTCTGTTCTCAGCTGTCCATTAAACAGCAGGACAGGGGCACATTCCTGCAGGTGCTGGAGGAGGTTTCTCTCCATGTGTGAGCCCGTGGAGAATGAGGGTTGGTGCTGACCCTGCCTGCACAGGCAGCTCCCGGCCCCACTGCTCCCCAGGCCACTTGAACATGATACAAGTATCGAGGATTTCTGTGGATCCACCCCAGCTCCACATCCCCAGGATCTCTGACCTGAACCCCTCGTTTCCAACCACCCGCTGCTGCAGTGCTGATGATTCTCTCCAGATTTCATGGCATCAGAGAATGGGTTGGGTTGGAAGGGACCTTAAAGATCATCTAGTTCCATCCCGTGGCAGGCTGCTCAAAGGCCTGTCCAACCTGGCCTTGTACAATTTCAGGGATGGAGCATCCACAACATTCCTGCTTAACCTGTTCCAGGGACTCACCACCCTCAGAACCAACAATTCCTTCATTTTCTCAAGCGTAAATTTCCCCTCTTTCAGTTTAAAACCATCACCCCCTATGCTGTCACTATATGCCTTTGCAAAAAGTCCCTCAGCAGCTCTCTCACAGCCCCCCTTGAAGTCCTGAAAAGCACCAGAAGGTCTCCCCGGATCCTTCTCTTCTCTGGGCTGAACCCCCCCCAACTCAGTCCTCCCAGGCAGATGCTCCATCCCTTCCTTACCCAGAAGAAACAAGAGCAGTGACTATTTTTGCAAAGGTCTCTTTCCAGAGGTGATTGCACCAGGAAGCAAAGTATTGCCAGAGTCCAGCTGTGTGGTCAGACCCTCTTGGGTGGTTTCCTACCCCGGTGGCAGCAGATCCAGGTCCCTTGACCGAGGTCTCCTGTCCCTTTTCCCCCCGCAGAGTTCCAGGTGCCGGTGACTGAACCTGACATCAACAACAGGCTGGAGTCCCTGTGCCTGAGCATGACGGAGCACGCGCTCAGTGGTGAGCACTCCCTCCTCCTCGGGCTCTTCCAGCACATCCACGACACCTCCAGCGAGCCCCCCAGCGCCCGCCCCGTGCCCCCCAAAACCTGGGACCCGCTGTGGCTCTGAGGGGAAGGGACGGCGGCAGGGATGCTCCCGGGGATGCTCCGGAGGCTGCACCTAAGGATGCTCCACGGGGTGGGGGGAACTGGATGGGGCTGTTGGCGAGGTCTGTGTTTATTAGCCACTCATCATAATTAGTATCAGCTCATTAGTCCGTTCTAGTTCGTTAGTCCGTTCTAGAAACCATCTAGTTCCCTCCTAGATGGTTTCCAGGCTTGGGAGGGATTTACCCTTCTGCCACCCGTGTCCCTTGTGTGGCTGGGGGGGTTCAGAAGCCCCCAACACGGGATGAAAACCCTGCCTCGGGCAGCTGCGGGTGCCAGCCCAGGCTGGCGGGTAACGGGGGAGTGGGGAGGGAGGGAGACCAGGCAGGAGAAGGAGGGAAAAGGCAGCGGCCGTGAGGATGGAGAGCCCGGTGTGACCGCAAACGCCGGCACTGGAAGCGCCCCGTGCCCCTCGCCGACGCGCTGGATCCCCCCCGAGTGCCAAGGACGGACCCCTCGGCGCTGGGACGAGCACACCCCTCTGGCATCGCCCCCTGGCATCGCCCTCTGGCATCGCCCGGACCCTCCCCTGTAACCACCTCGGGTCTCGCCCCTGGTGATCCCCGGACTGCAGAGCCCTCGGGGAGGAGGAGGAGGAGGAGGAGGAGGGGTGGGGGCCACCGGGCTCCCCATGGCGACGTGACAGCCCTGCCCGGGGACTGGTAAAGAGGCAGCAGGGCCCTGGCAGTGCCACGGCAGAAAACAAGGACACTTCTGTCACCCGAAGCGTGTGCCCAGGCGAGGCTTAGCTGTCTTGTTCCTCTGCAGGGTACTGTTCCTCCGAGTTATTTTTTCCCCAGTTCACATACCCCGAGCCTCTCGAAACCGGTTGTGCTATAAATAGTTCTTAAAAAAAAAAAAATAAACCTTTTCGGGGGAGAAAAAGAAAAAAGAAAAAAAAAAAGGTGTAACAAAACCTGTTTGTTTTTAGTCTTCAAGAGGGTGCCCTGGGCAGCATGAGAGGGTGACAGGGAGGGATCTGTCTTGAGGGGGTGGGGGGGGAGCTGCACCCCTGGGTGCTCTCCATCCCGGGGATGGGAGTTGGGATGGGGGCTGGGGGGTGGTCAGAGCCAGGGGAGGGCTGTTGGGGGTTGGAAATGCTGTTGGGTGTTGATTTCTGGCCCTGTAAGAGGTGCTGGTGCCCTGGGGGGAGGAAAAGGGATTGGGGGAGCTGCTGGCAGCAGGAGCCATAGGGTGGCTTTGGGCTGGGTCATGGAGCCCTCGCTCCTGGGCTCGGGGCTGCTTGTGCTGTCACAGGGGGCTGGGGCTGGGGGCTCTGGGGAGATGGAAACGACTCCCGAGGGGTTTTTTCCTGCCACAATCCCTCAGATGGAGGACAATTCAGCATCCTCTGCAGCACTGGTGTTGCAGGGCTGGGTTAACTGGGGGGCCAGGGAGCCCCCTGGCACTGGTGTTATCCCCATCCCCCCATTCCTGGGCGCTGGGTCATGAACTTGTCCCACCCTAGGGAGGTCCCAAACTCCCACCCACCTTCTGGGCTGCCCAGAACCCATCTCTTCTCCCAGGGTAGGTGCTGTGGGGACCTGGCAGAAGGCCCTGGACTGCAGCTCGGGGGAGGCTTGGTGGGCTGCCCACAGGGTGGGCACAGATGGTGGCACCGAGGCACTGGCAGAGCGCTGACACCCCCCAGACCCCAGCAGGGAGGTGGGGGTGGCCCCGTGATGCACTTTAGTGTCTGGGGGCGGGTGTGTGTGTGTGCTCTGGGGGGGGATCCATCCCACCTCCTTGGCTTTTGGGGGGGGGGGGGGGGGTCCCGGGGCAAACGTAAGCCGCTGCCCGGCCGGGGCTGCTCCTGACTCCCCCTTCCCCCTTGCGGAGGGGGTGGACAAAACCCCCCCGACCTGGAAGGGGGGGCGCGGGGGACGCTGGCCGGGACATCAACAACTGCTGCGGGTCCAGCGGCGAGGTCGGGGCTTGCAGGGAGCCTCAGCGATAGCTTTGCATCCTTTCTCCTCTCTCTCTCCTCTTTCTCTCTTTCTCTCTCTCTCTCTCTTTCTCCTCGTTTTAATTTTGTGAATGTGTAGATTTGTCCTCGTGAACATATCATTAGACTTGGAATTTGTGTTGTCATTTATTCCCTCCATGCTACGGGGGAGGGGCGGAAAAAAAAAAGGCAAAAAAAAAAAAAAAAAACAAAAGGCAAAAAATCGGCGATGAAAAAGAGCGGGGGGGGG
>JAOEGS010024274.1:0-29429 GCA_025447755.1 Corythornis vintsioides
AGGTGGTGGAGTCCCCATCCCTGGAGGTGTTTAAGGGTCATGTAGACGTGCTGCTGGGGGACATGGTTTAGGGACACTGGCAGTGTAGGGTTAATGGCTTGAAGGTCTCTTCCAGCCAAATCATTCTATGATTCTATGGGAAGTTCCACCTCAATGTTAAGAAACTTACCATTAGAGTGATGGAGCTCTGGAACAGGCTGCCCAGAGAACTTGTGGAGTCTCCTTCGCTAGAGACTTTCAAGACCCGCCTGGATCTGTGTGGCCTGCCCTGGGTGATCCTGCTCTGGCAGGGGGGTTGGACTCAAATGATCTCCAGAGGTCCATTTCAACCCCTGACATTCTGTGATTCTATGATCTTGTGGAAAAGGTGCAATATATTTTATAAACTTTTCTTCTATGAGTGAGAACAAAAGTACCTTATTCTTCCATTTTCCTTAGCTAACTTTCAAAGTAAGCTTGATTCTTATTTGAGTTTAATATTTAGGATACCTATCTGTAAAACATTTCACAGCTCTGATTCACAAGTTCTAGGTAGTTGTTTGTTTTTTTTTTCTATTCTGCTAATCTCAGTTTACTGCTTTATGTACAGTTAGTGACAAAGATGATTACTGTCTGAATTATATAATAATATAAGACTGATTTTGTGCAGCATTACAGTCTGTGCATGTAGCACTGTTTTCCTAATTTCTCTCATCTGTAAGACTAGAACATTGCATAGGGCATAGAGTACTATTACCTGAGTGTTACTTGTAGTAAGGAGGACTGGTATAAAAAAAGTAGGCACCTGATGGGTGTGGTGTGTCAAGTGGGAAGCAAAGAACTGTAAATTAATCTCCTCAGTCATAGTTCTATTTATTCTAGTTTTGCAGATGTCTTACTCATAGATCATATTGGAAAAAGTCTGGGTCTCAGAATATACTGTCTTCCTGAGTTTAAGACCAACACCAATTTCAACTACTGAATGCATTTGTTACAGTGTAGTATTTCACTTGGGGGTTGGACTAGATGATCTTCTAGGTCCCTTCCAACCCCTAATATCTATGAATCTATGAATCTATGATAATGTAATGGTGCTTTGTGGTAGCTGTAGGTGAAGGTGTAGTTCAACAGATGTGTGAAATATGCATGGTGGCTGCTGGGCCTTAATGAGGTGGCTGGTGGCTGTTTAATCTGGATCTAAGTCTTCAGGCATATTTCAGAATTCACATTTCATCAGAAGAATGTATCCTATTCTTTGTAACCTTTATTTCAAGAAAGCTTCTGTTGAAATGATGTCTATGCCTCCCTATTTCTTTCCTTTCATACTCACCACTAGTGTTACACCCACATGCTTAATGTGGCATCTATCTTTTTATAAGGATTCTTGGCTGATGTTAGACTTCAGCTAGAAAAATATTCTTTACTTGCTAGAATGTTTCTAAAAAGAATCAGCAGTTCCATGTAAATTATGCAGTTGTGTTTCTGTCTGTTCCTTTAGAAAAAATTAATGTGCTTAGTAATGTAGACATGATGTTGAGAAGAAACAGGATGCTTACTTGAGGGAATCAAGTCTATAGCTTTCATTTACCTACTAGTTTGTTGATGCTGTTTGAGAATTTCACTGCATTGAAATTAACCCTTGAGGTACTGACTCAACATTATTTATAATAATAGTTGTAGATACAGTAAATAAGGAATGGTCTCCTTTCTTGGAAGCTTGACTTCCAAGAAAAGAAATTACAAAACTCTGATATTGTCTCCTGAGTAATTTTTCTTAACATGAAGGCTAGAAGTTGTGCCTTTCCTAAAACAGTAAAAGATATAATTTTTGCAAACAAAAGGTGTCAGTTCTATTGTATAGTTCAGCCTGTAAGCAGGAGATGTTCAGTGCATAGCAGGGAATAGCATTAATATAGTATATGGAAAGTTCCTCCAGATTGTTAAAGTTTATCAAATTGAATAGTGTAGCAAGTACAAGTAGCCTCTTCTGCATCCCTGCATTCTAATCTTTTCCACCTAATGTTATGAGTATAGTTACAACTCACCAAGTGTCATTCTTAGTGTTTCTATAAATATAGTGACACTGCCTTGTGAACAAGTAAAAATACCTACCTTTGCTAGGAAAGTATAAGCAGCATGTTAAAATGTATTAGAAGATGGCTAGGTGCTGGGATACTCTTGGATCCAAAATAGAATCATGCTATATGTTGAAGGAAATTTTATTTTATAAAATGTTATGGTGTACATGCACATACAGGTATTGTGCTGCAAATTGAAATGCTGTTCCTAATTAAGATACTGTCACAGTCCCGACTTAAACAGCAACAAGTGTTTATGACAATTGTAGAGGCTCTGTGGGCAAAATATTTTTAACTGAAAACTATTCCAGTGTTGGTTGTGTGAATATCCCATTGTGATTTGATTTTTTCAGACACCAGATTATTCCCTGAACTAAAAGTTGCTCAGAGATGAGTCCCAAGCAGCACACAGTATCTAATGTGCATCAGAGATGCTTTTTTGTTACTTGTGTTCCAATAACCTTGTCTGAGCAAAGATGTTTAGAAAAATGTAAACTTACAGTAACATCAAATTTTAAGAAAAACATCTCATTTTTGAGAAGCCTCTTCAGTTTTTCCCTTTTCCAGAAGGGAAGAATACTTGAAAATACTGAGATGGTCATGTTATCATATGCTAGCTGTGAAGATAGCATTGATTCTTATCCAGAAGGTTGTAGAGACCAGGGAGATTTTCTGAGAAGTTGTTGAATTAAGGAAAAATTGAAAAAGCAAACAAAACAGAAGTCTCTTAAGAAAGAGTGTTTGAGAACTAATATGCTAAGTGCATTTAAAAACTGAAAACCTTGCACTCAAAAGTGTGAAACTTTCCAGTGTCAGTAGGGCTGGCTTGGAGGGAGACTTGAAAGGGCAGCCAGTCAATAGTAGATCATGTAGTAAAATTAAGTGAACTAATAGCTTTTTTTTTTTTTTTTTTGTCAGAGGCAGGCTTAAAAAACTTGTCACCAGAACTTTGACTCCAGGCAAATGTCATTTTAAATTTCAGGAAGGAGTGTTTAAATCCATCACCAGCATAATTGTTGTATGGCCATGTCAAGTAGTATATTCTGGACAATTCCAGAGGAACTTAAATGATAATGTCCAAGTATACAGTTTTAACTTTAAATGAGTTTTTATTACCTAGATCTTGTGCTGTTGTCCCATACAGACTGCAGTATTAAATAAGTCATGTCATGCCAGTGCAAGTAGATTAGTGAAGGAAATGTAGACTAGTGATGAGTGGTATTCTTTTGAGTCTTTCATGATACGATTAAGAATTGTAATTGTCTGAACAGAAGCCCAGCGGGGAGTGTGTGCTTGTGTGGTTGCTCTTGTTCTGCCCTTGCTGACACATGAGGGGTGGTTTTGAAAGACTTAGGGGAACTGGGACACCTTTTTTGCTCTTCCTACCCTAATATGGGATAACTTTATAAATGCATTTGCTTTTGTTTTTTTTGTGGGTGGTGTGATTTTTTTTTTTTGCTTTTGTTTTTTTGAATGTGTATATCTCCTGGAGTGGTTGGATGGGGTTGATACCATAACAGAATTTATTTGCATCAGTAAACTAAACATTTGTAAAGGGACTAGTACATGCTTTGATAAAGGTAGTAGTTTCACAAGTCTCATTTCCTCAAAGGATTGTTTTCCTTGTGGTCAGTCTGATAATGCAGAACTGTTGGATTTTTCCAGAACAATGTATTTTTTGAAGACTTTGTAGAAACTTTTTAGAACGAGTCATAAGTTTGCTAGGCTTACAGTTTAACTGCTTAAAGTAACTGAAAGAAGTTTTTTACTTCATACTAAGGAAGGTTACCAGTGGAATTACTGTTGCTTGATACATTTGTAAATACTTGGAATGAAGAAATGAATGAGAAGGCTAGAAAGGAGAACTTACTGCAGACAGTTGCAGTGTTCATTAGTTTATAAAATTGCTGCTAAAATTCTGGTAAATATGGAATCATGAATATGAAGAAAAAAATCAGACTGAATATACCCTGTGGATGGGCTTTATGTTGATGGTTATTGTTTAGAAAACACCTTGAAGCTCCTTCATAATGATTTCTTTTAAAGAGCAGCTGTATGTTCAGATACGAACAAATAGCAGATAGCAGCAATCTTTGCAAAGATATGGACAATAAAATGAAAATAACTGTGTGTCATGAGCTGAATGGTGTAATTATATATTGAATCAACATGTATTTCTGGCCACCTGTCAGAAAACATGGTGCACCTGAAAACAAACTGAAGAAGGCTGACTGTCATCAAACTTCAGACTTGTTCCTGTGTAAGGAGATAAAAAAAACCCCAAACCAGACAGGTTTATTAGATGTATTCAAGTATTCATTGGTCTTGTCATCCTGGACAGAGGAAGATTAAAAAAAAGCAAAACAAGCATACTTTCTAGAAACAAAATAAAATAGGAGATTGTTCGTTTGTGTTTTCCATCTTGCTTTGACTCTTTAAAATCTAGTAGATTCATCACCAAATTGAAGTGTTCAGTTAAGTCTGCTGTGTAGTTAACTGGGCCTGGGTTCACAATTGAATATTTAAACTGAAAGGGCAAGCAGTCATTCTAAATATGTATACATTTAAAAAGTATCTTTGTGCTTTGCTGCTAAAATTGTTTGAATGGTCCTTCATGTCACAAATGGAAAAGAATCCTTAAATATTGTGCATATGGTCTGGAGGCTGTCTGTTAGAGTGGGAATTCTCTAGTAAAATGAATTGCAAAAGTCTCGGGGAAGAGTTAAGAATCCTACTAGAGGTTAATAATTTTTTTCTTTTTGAAGGCTGTGTATGTTAACTAAGGATTGAATTGTTTTGCATTTTTTTGGACAGTGTTTGGATTTCACTATAATGTTGAATGTTTTCTAAAGTCTTAGAAATATGTAAGCATCAAAAAGATATTTTTGTAAAATAACACAGCAGAGGCTATTTGTAGATTTTTTTGGTTGTTTGGCATGTTTTAATGTTTTTTTCCTTGAAACCAAACATGACATTCACCTGAAACAAACTGATGTTTTCAAATTTGATGTGGAAGATGGAAAACAAAAGAATTTAACAGGTACATAAGGATTCAATGTGAGAACTCCTCATGTAACACTGGTATTAATGTACTTTACACTTGAGAATATATTTAAGACTTACAGAGTTATAGAATGGTTTGGGTTGGAAGGGACCTGAAAGACCATCTAATTCCAACCCCTATGCCATGGGCAGGGACATGAGGCCAGGTTGCTCAAAGTCCTGTTCAACCTGGCCTTGAACACATCTAGGGATGTATATCCACAACTTCTCTGGGAAACCTCTTCCAGTGTCTTACCACCCTCAGAGTGAAGAATTTAATAATTTCTAATCTAAATCTACCCTCATCTAGTTTGAAGCCATTACCCTTTGCCCTTGTACAAAGTCCCTTCCCAGCTTTTTCTCAGGTCCCATTTAAGTACTGTAATGTTGCTATAATGTCTCCCCAGAGCCTTCTCCAGGATGAACAATCCCAACTCTTCCAGTCTGTCCTCGTGAAAGAGGTGTTTCAGCCCACTGATCATCTTTGTAGCCCTCCTCTAGTCCTGCTCTGACAGGCTTCAGAGCTGGACCAGTACTCCAGTTGGAGTCTCAAGAGAGTGGACTAAAGGGAAAGAATCAACTCCTTTGAATTGTTGGCTACACTTCTTTTGATGCAATCCATTGTACCATTGTCTTCTTGGGCTGTACTGGCACATTACTTGCTTGAGTTTTTCATCAACCAGCACCCCAAAGTCTTTCGCCTCAGGACTAGTCTCAATCCATATTCTACCCACCCTGTATTTGTGCTTGGGATTGCCCTGACCCAGGTGCAGTTGGCCTTGTTGAACTTGAAGGTGTGGGCCCACCTCAATTTGAAATCACTCAACAGAACCACTTTTTACTGTAGTTGAGAGAACTTCCACCTTCAGTTGGAACGTCACTTCCTATATGATTGAATGGCTAATAAAGGGCTAGAGTGGTCAAAGGAATCCTAGTTTGTCAGAGTGGATGTTTTCACATCAAGGAATACTCAAGTGTCCCTTTTACTGCCCTCTATAAAAACTCAGTAACAGCAAAGGGCTGTTTCCAAGTCTGTGTAAAGTTTTAGGTACACAGGAGAAAGAACCCCTGGAAGAATAAACCGACTTTAAGATTGTTAAATGTTCTTGTGCTGCTTTACATTTGGATCGTTGCTTGGATCTTAAAAACTATTAAGACTATGTTTTGGTCTATAGAGAAAATAATCTTTGGGAAGTTTGACCTTCACTGTTGAACCAGTAAGAGGGTTAGTAAAATCTAGTGTTTATATTCTCTTTTGACATCTTTAGCACCTAAGTAATATGATGAGTGCTGATGTGTAGGTATTGTTGAGATTATGGAGGTGCTGCCATGAAAATAAAGTATATCTGTCCTAAATCCCAGATCCCAGACCTTCTAGTTTTCAATGTAAAAGCTAAATTGTTGTGGCATTCACTTCTTGGAAGTACTGCTGGATTTGGTTAAATGATTATATTAAAGCCTATGGCCTGGTTTTGGTGAAACTTACTGTAACAGTTAAATGATCACTATAACTCATTCTACTTTTTCCCTTAGCCTACATGAAGAAATAATTGACTTCTATGACTTCATGTCTCCTCGTCCTGAAGAAGCAGCTATGAGAAGAGAAGTGGTGAAAAGAATAGAAACAGTCATCAAAGATCTTTGGCCTACAGCTGATGTGAGTGTAAAAGTGTTGATTTGATTCTCTAGTAAAATTGTAGAGCTTGGTTCACTTAACCTTGGTGTTATCTTTGTGTTTTAGAAATAACAGATAAGACTTCAAATTTAAGGCAATTGACTTACTATCACAGCTCTCACAGCCCTTTGGCAGTTTATTTTAGTAAGCGGAGAAAAATTAAAATCTGGAATTCAGGTTAATGAAGGCTACTGATAATTTTTTCATTTTGAGAACTGGGTATGTGAAGAACTATACACTTGAAGAAATGTATTTCTTAAAGTGAAAAGCTTATTGAATTGATTCTGCTTAACTTCATTGTGAATGCTACAGTGAGACTGGCTACCTGTGTATCCCTTGCTGCAGCAAGTCACAATTCTCTGGGTATTTGTAAATAAAAATATTTTACAAAAGAACAGTTAACCCCAGTGATTTTTTTTTTTTTTTTTGTGCTTTTCACCAAATTGACGTCTAGGGAATTACTTTTGCCCTGCTTTAGTGGGAAGATTGGATCTGACTTCCTCGGATCTTGCAACCCAGGCTGTTGTATTTTCAAACCTGTTATTACTCAAAGAGTAAGTTTTCTCCAAAAAAAAAAAATGTCTGGAGGAAGCTGATGTAAACTGTATCTCTAGCATCTCTGATTAGTAGATAGATTCATTTTAATTTACAAGCAGGAAACCATTTTGAACCACTGTGATTTTCTAACTTTCTGTGACAGAGTGAGGGCTGTGGTCACAGTACTAAGCTAAAAGTGCTGTAAAGCTCATCTGCTTTATCCTCACCTGTGGTTTTCCTTAGTAATAACCATTTTCTAGCTTGTGGGAGCAGACACAAACACTGAACTGGCCCAGTGTTGCCCAGATTTTTCATGTGTTACTTCGAAGAAGTGAACTTTTATATTATGCTCTGCTGTAACAGAGTGGGAAGAATGTTTCAATTCTTTAGGTTGGAAATACATTGAAAATTTGATGTGGACTGTGAATGTCTCTTCACCATGCCTTCTTTTCAGCACATGAATTCTTACCACAATTTCATGGTCATCCTTACAGTAAAATTGGGAGAATTCATGTTTATATGAATTATATGTTTAGATAAACTTGATGATTTTTCATAAAAATTTGGGGAAAATCCCCAAATGTTTCCCATAAGCTCTTTCAACTTAAGCTGTCCTATAAGGAAAGAAGGGAGTAGGAAAGAGGGAAATTTGTAACACTTTATGCTTCTGTAAGAACTGGAAATAAAGAGTGGTAAGGACTTGTTTCAAAAGTTTGTGCTGCTGATAGATTGGTAATTATTTCATGTTTAAAAAGAAGAAAAACCAAAGCACAAACAATACTCAACCCTCACCAGAAATCCCAACCACAATTTCCTCTAAAGTTGCATCTTTAAGAGAAAGTGTATTTGTACAGGCTTACCAGTGTATGTAGTGATTTTTTTTTTTTTTTACTGGGCTATATACTTAAGTCCAGAAAAGTTTTCAGTCTTGTGATTGAGCATTCATAATTAGAAGATATTTCACTGGTGTGGTTTGTTGTTGTTTTTTGTTCTTTTTTTTCAGGTTCAGATCTTTGGCAGCTTTAGTACAGGGCTTTATCTTCCAACTAGGTAAGTTATAATTTGCTTCTATATAAAAGCTTGTCTTCTTTTATACTAATGATGAATTTCAAAGGGGAGTTTCAATTGGAATGTATTTAACTTCTCAAACTTCCAGTAAAATTTTTGTCTAATGACCCGTGTGACAAAGGGAAGAGCTTTTGAACTTACAGGTTTGAGATGAGTATTTGATGTATCATTGTACTTGTTCTAGGTATTTAGTGACCTTCTAGTGAATTACCTTTACCTTGTGTCAGGGGTTAGTCTCTGGCTCTTCATTTTCAAGATACAGTGAAATTGAACATTTCATTTCCTGTTTAAAGATTGTGTTTTGTTAAATGAAGTGAATTACTGAGAGTGTCACTTATCACAGAGTTACTGTGCAAAGTCAGATGAGTCATCACAGGTGTGTTTTCCCTTTTTTTGAGAGAGAAAAATGTCTTAGTGTTTTATATCAGTTAGTAGTTCAGTAGATTGATGTGAAAAACCTGTGTAGCACTATCTAAAAGACTGTTGTCTTTACATGAATTAAATTTTCAGTAGGGAAGCACTGGAAATTTAATTTCCATAAATAAATCACTGCTAAACATTGTCAGCATAGATAGCTTGGGGATGGAACTGTGCTGTGGAAGTCAGAGGGGGAGAGAGCAAGAAAGGTAAAAGGGATTGGAGCTCAAAGAACTTGTCAGAGAACTGGAAGCTAGGAGCTAGAATACCGCTTTGGGTCCTAAAGCACCCTAGACAATGCTTAACTTTGCTCAAGGGGGCTTATTAGAAACCTAGATTAAAAGTTGTGAGATGGTATGTCAATCTGAAGGACTTGTAGTGAGTGGAAAGCCAATTCTACCATTTTTGTCTGTGGAGAATTACCTTTAGACTTAATGGATTTCATGCTGTGTTCTTTTTGTCCAGTGATATTGATCTAGTTGTCTTTGGGAAATGGGAGCGGCCCCCTTTACAGCTGCTGGAGCAAGCACTGAGAAAACACAATGTGGCTGAGCCATATTCCATTAAAGTACTTGATAAAGCTACGGTAAGTAATTGTCTTTTGAATACTGGTCTGAAAAGCTCTCAGACCCCTTATGATGTTGGTGATAAATAGTGTTCTTAGTGAAACTGATGATACTCTTAAGCACAGTGTTTTGCTCTGTCTGTACAAGTGTAATCTGTGTGTGCTGAGCTGTAACACAGTTTTTTACATGGACTGTGGTAATTCTGTGGTCTGTATTTGCTGGAAGGCTGTATGTAATGTTTTTGGTGTCAATAAAGATCTGAAAGTATTTGCAGAATGCCTAGTAAAATAAGTTAACTATTTGTATCATGGTTTTCCACTGACCTTTGAGAGGATTTTGTTTAGCCAGGGGCCAGTAACTAGAGCTGTCTAGCTTGAAAACCCTGAATTTTCAGGTTGCCTTATTTCTGATGGCATAGTAAACCTAACCTAACATTTGGTTTTCCTTTCCAAAATATGCTCCTTCACGTTTGTTTTGTTTGTGAAACTGTATGTTGTATGTGTATTATTATCTCTTGTATCTGTCTTGTAACGGATCAAATTGAATATGCTAAAAACTTAAGAGTATGAGAATTGTTTTGCTGAGCAAGTGGCATATTCTCCAGGAGTCTAAGCAGAATATTCCATACTTCGGTTAACAAGCTGTTAGGTTTTGTGGTCTCTAAAGCAAGGTGATGCTTTAGGTCCAGAAGATTCCCCTGGCTTCTGTTGGAGCAGCAGTACATACAACGTTAATGGTAGCTCTGATAGTCTTTGATTTACCTGAGTGGGCTTTTCAGAACCAGTGGCACCATTTAGAGATAGATGTTACTAGTCTAGGCTTATCATCTTTACCAGCCTTTATTCTCTCTGCTGTTGGAATAAAATAATTTTATACTTTATTTTTTGTTGTCCATCTCAGATGAAAAATACAATAAGTTAAATTTAAAATAAATGTTATAAGCTAAGATTTAAATTATGATTGCAAGACAATTTTGTAGAATACTGTCTTAAAGGTAATGGTAGGAGACTGAACTGCAAACTTAATAGTTCTGTAATAATTTATTGTTGCCAGAAGAGGAAGTAATACTATTTCTGCTTTGCTTTTATCCATTCTGGCTTTTGTTTGACTCTGGAGTGAACCAATTTAGCTTGATAAACCAACAGAGTGCTTTATTTTTTGTGCTATGCTAGTCTTCTGTCAGTTTAAAAGCAAATAGTGCAGTGCTGGGTCAGATGAATGCAGTTCCCACAGATGATGAGTAGAATGTCTCCTATTAACAAGTGAGTAATTAAATAGAGAGTATTTTGTTGTCTTACAAAACACTTGTGTTGCAGCTCTGAGGGCAGATAACCAAAAGCTGTGGGTGAGTGATCATAAGTTAATGTGATCATATGCATATATGCCTGTCTTTTTTCAGACCTCATTAAAAAAGGCTTGCTTGTCAGGTTAGGATAGTTATCTTTTTCTCAAAAGCACATTGTCTTGATAGTTGCATTTGTTTAGACTGATACTATCTGCATGTCTTAAGTAAGCTGGAGAATGGCACTGCTGTTGCATTTCTGGGGATTCATAAAACCTTGTCCTCATCTTTTCAGGTACCAATAATAAAACTTACTGACCAGGAAACAGAAGTGAAAGTTGACATCAGTTTTAATGTAGAAACTGGTGTTAAGGCAGCTCGGTTTATCAAGGAATACATGAAGGTATCAGCCATATGATTGATGTTACACTAATTACCACAAATGTGCTGTATGTGTAGCTAACCTTTTTTTGTATGACTTAAGACTTGAAAATTTATTGCTGAAGACTATTTTCATTAATACTAATTAATCATAGATATTTACATTTATTTTCTATTGGTATCTATTCAGTGTTCCTGTCAAATGCTAGATATCTGTGTGGATATACCTATACACTGAAAGATCTCCTACAGTCATATCTAGATTTGCAGATAGGTACTAAACTCATCTTCTAAAGGATGTATGTTCAAATTTTGCATATCCTGAATTTAAGTGATGCTTGATTATGAATACTAACTTGCTAAATGATATCTAAAACCAATTATTCTGTAGCTGCATACTTAAAATCAAGTTTAATTTCATGCTCTGCATTAACAAGTATTGTTGGATGGATGGAAAGCTTTGAGTGACACTGGCATTCAAAGAAGAATATAAAAATCTTCCTTTTGGGGTGGAGGGAAGTAAATTTCATATGTAAGCTGTTTGATCAAATAAGAGTTGAAGTCTGTTAATCTGATTTTAGGAAAAAAAACCCAAACAACTGTTTCACTTCTTGTGGAAACACTGCATAGTACTTCATAGCACACTACTGAATCTTCTTGTGTTAAAATTCTTTGTTTCGGAATGTTGACATTGTAAGTGATAAAACTTATTTTTGCTTTGCAGAAATATTCTTTGCTGCCTTACTTGATTTTAGTATTAAAACAGTTCCTCCTTCAGAGGGACTTGAATGAAGTTTTTACTGGTGGAATTAGCTCTTACAGCCTAATTTTAATGGCAATTAGTTTCCTGCAGGTAAGTCTTTACCTTATTTGTTTGTGCTATTTAAAATATTTTGGTTTCTGTACTTACACCCTGTTATGGTGCTGTTTCTTTAGACTCCCCTAGCAATGCACAGCTTTATTAGTATGGCTTTAGGTGTTTGATATTTGGCAGCTCCTATGTACTCTTAAGAACTTCAGTTCACTGTGTGAACTGAAACAGCAGCAGAACACCTTGTGAATGGTGTAAAAGCTGTGCGTTGTTTTCCATACCAGGGCCTGTGATGTGGATTATTCTACCTTCCTCAGCAGCCTATTTCAATACCTGAAGGATCTTACTTGTGCTTTGTGCATCTGTCAGGATGGAGTTTGAGTCCATTGCTTCATAGGCTGTTAATAGTGAATATACAGAGCAGTTCATTTCAGTGTTTATTAAAATAAAGAAATATATCCGTTTTTAATTATATGTTGGCTATATTCTGACATGCTTAGAACTGGCAGATATTTTAGGTAACTGATGATAAAGCTGATGAGTTACAACTTCTTCCAGTACATTTTTGTGATAGTAAGCTTTATTACAAGTATGATGAGGTACAATATTAGTGTCTCAGAAGCTGTGGTTATGGAAGAACCTCCATATTCTGCTGCTCTTAATGATTAATTGAAATATTACTATAGATTTTTACATGCAGTATATACTATGGGGGGATGAAGAAAATAACTGTATTTCAATTGGAGTAGATTCCCCTCCTGCTTCTGAAAACATTCAGACTCATGGTTTTTCTGTGAAAAAATCAAGTATTGCTAACTAAGCTGTAATGTAGTATGCAATATTTCTTTATTACTTTTGGTTTAGGAAAAATAATGTACTAATCCTCAAAAAGCTGGAAGAGGAGGGAAGAATTTATTCTTTGGCTTTGAGATAGAGCTGAAGTGCTGCCCCCTCTTGTTTGTCTGAAAGTAGTTTATATGAAGAATTAATGACTATATAAGAATTAATCACCCTATTCAGGCTTATGTGAAGATACTGTACTCAGATGTTTAAATGAGAGTTTTTTGTTGCACTGTGTTATGGTCTGAAAAGCATTAATTTTTAATAATTGACTGTTCTGTGTCACAGCTGCATCCAAGAATTGATGCCAGAAGAGCTGATGAAAACCTTGGAATGCTTCTGATAGAATTTTTTGAACTCTATGGAAGGAATTTTAACTACTTGAAAACTGGTATTAGAATAAAAAATGGAGGTGCCTATATTGCCAAAGAAGAAATCATGAAAGTCATGACTAATGGATACAGACCATCCATGCTATGTATTGAGGATCCTCTCCTGCCTGGTAAGATTGTACATTTTTTTTCAATATTCCAGAGCTTTGGCTTAAGTTGTGCTCTCACAGCTTATATTAGAGTCCCTAAAATTTGTCAAATGAGTTAAGGAGCTGTGCTGGAAATAGACTGCTGCTGGTGTCAAGGTACAGTTAAGGAGATGGGCCAAAGGAGAAGTACATAAAGTCTCACAAGATTTATAGCCTGAGAAAATGGAATTGCACACAAACAGTGCAGATACATAATGCACTGGTGATTCAGAACTGTGTCGAAGTTTCTCTAACAGTGCTGGGCGTAACAAGAGAAAGAGGACTGGGAAATCAGAGAATGGTAGGGCTTGGAAGGGACCTCTGGGGATCATCTAGTCCAACACCTAAATGAGGTTGCACAGTAATGTGAGGCAGGTTTGGAGTATCTCCAGAGAAGGAGACACCACAACCTCCCTGGGCAGCCTCTCCCAGTGCTTCATCACCCTCACAGTAAAGAAGTTCTTACACATGTTCAGAGGGAACCTCATGTATTCTAGTTTGTGCCTGTTGCTGGGCACCAGTGAAAAGAAATCCTGGAAGGGGTTTATTTGTAGGAACAGCTCTCTGTTGCTCATTTATGAGAGAATGAGAATGAAAGGTTTAGCTTTTCCTCCCACAGTCTGTCATGCCACACTACAGATAAGTTGTACCATATAAGAAAGAAATGCCTTGGATGCAGTACCTGTCCAGCAGGGTGGTGCGGTAGAGACTGTGCAGAAACACAGGTGTATATCCATGAATGTGGAGCAAGGGAGCAATGGTATTATGGTCTTGATGTGAAGAGTGGTTTGTGTAACTGGGTTCTGTGCTGCATAGGGACCTTTAGAGAATGCCAGTTACAGTTGCATGTACTTCTCAAAGTAAATATATTATCTTTTTAAGATTTACTTTTGATTCAGTAACCTTCAGAGTAATGAAGATAATTTTGTCTGAGCTCCTGAAAAAAATTTCCAGCTTTATAGCATTCAGTTTGGATTTTATTTAGGCTGTTACAAGTAGCTGACATTCTAAAGCAGCTTTTGACAAGTGAATTTGCAGTTAATTTGAACTTCAACGTTAGTATTTCTAGAATATAATTGGCACTCAGACTTCATTCTGTCACGTCTTGTGGGTAGACTGCTTATGTACAGCACTTCTAAAGCAAATACCATGGATCAGGAGCTGAAGTCTGGCACCTTTCTAAATATTCAATATGCTGAATGTTCACAGCTCTCTACAACAGATTGCAAGCTAAAGGTACTCATTTGTCTAATCACATCTCTGATATGATTGTAGCTTTGAGTTTGTGTCCATTGTGACTCTTGCACTTGGCCAGGCATAAGTGTGATTTTGAAGAACTTTCATTGAACTATTGAGATTTCCTTCAGTAGCTATACTTACCTCAAGACCCATTAGAGTAGCAGAATGAGCCACACTTGTTCAGCTTCAAAGCCCCTTATTGTCCTCCAGTTCTTTCCTATTTGCTAGGGACTGAAAGAGAAGAAATGATGTACACTGCACAATATTTAAATCACTGCTAATAGTGCTTTGGATTTTGGATGTTCTCTTTGACTCTTAATAGAATTGTTCGGGTTGTAAGAGACCTTTAAGGTCATCAGATCCAACTGTTAACCCAACACAGCCAGGTCACCAGGAAACTATATGCTTAAAGAAGAGAAGGGGTAGGGGAAAAGGCAAGTCCAGTAGGGGCTTTGATCTTTTTGTCCTCCTTTAAATGCTTTTATCTTATAAAAGTGAAGAACTGTAGCTTAGAAAAAAGATAACAGTACTTTGCTATCAAGGAATTGCTAAGAATTACATTTTAGGTGAGGTTATATGGGTATAGCTAACATAATTCTTATATGAGTGAAAGTGTCAACTAAAGAGAAGTGACAGTTGATGGTAACTTGAAGGTCTCTGACTCCTGTGTCCCAAGGGGGTATTTTTTGGCATATGCCACAGAGCTTCAAGAACTTGCCTGGTGGAACTAGGAAGTACAGAACGTATAGGATGTCTCTTGGAACTGGATCTCACAAATACAGCCTTCTTAGATCTAGACTTAAGTATTCGTACAGTATACAAATTTTTGTTTATTTTTTGTTTGTTACAAGGTATTTAGGAACATGGTTTAGTGGTGACCTGACAGTGCTGGGTTTGTTTGAACTTGATGATCTTGAAGGTCTCTTCTAACCAAGATGTTTTTATATTTCTATCTAAAAGTACCTGTTAAGTATACATAGTGTCTAGAATTGTGTTAATTAGCTTAGTTCTGTTACTGCTTGTGTCCTGGTACAGAAAACTTCTCCAAGTGTTCAAATTCCTGCTCAGCTGACAAATCATCATCTCTGCTTGATTGTGGTCAGATCCACTTGTTGTCTAACTGTGAGGGCTGGTGCCAGTACTGTGGAGGAGATGGGAGCAAGACTTTTTTTCAAGAGTGCATGTAGATACTTCTTAAGTTAGTGTAATCTTTTGCAGGGGTTTGTTTTTTTTCCTTCAAACTTGCTTTTGCATTCAATGCACAAGTTCTGAATATTTTTTTTCCCCAGTACTTTTTTAGCCTGATAACAGCTTTCTCTGAAGTTGTGGTTAAGCCTTAGAAGCTGATTCCTTAATCCAGAAGTCAAACAAAAAAATACAAGGATGAAAAAAAGCCTTTCAATTTCTCAAGATTATCCAAGTGAAAGTCCTTCCTGTGAGTGCATGCACTAGTCAGCAATAGGGTGCTAAAAGGTGTAGCTCATAAGAATGTCTTTAGACAGTCTTGTAGGGACTAGTTCTTTTAAGTTGAAGGAATTGCTTTTTCTTCAGTGTGAGTGTATCTGGCTAATAGATAGATGTTATCAGAAGGATGATACTTCAGTTCTGCCTGCTCAATACCTTCTGTTAGTTCCTAAATTTGGAACAGGCATCAACCTGTCATGTTGCTGTTTGGTCATGGTAGGTATTGCTCCTTTTCTCTGAATGCTGGAGGGCTTCCTCTGAAAGTCTCAGACTGATTATTGGGTGCTAGAGGAATATAATTTCTGTGTTTTGAGAACCAAGATTCCACAAAGATGCCAGGAGTCCACACTCAGAAGTGGGAAGTGTGTTGAAATTTGCATTTGAGATTTCAGACTAATTTATCATTTTTGATAATGCTAATTTAGCATTTTGAAGTGATAGTTTTATACTTCATGCATTGCCTACAGTTCTTCATGTTGAGTTACTGTCCTAGGACAGAGTAATGAGATCTTTCACTTAGCATCATCTATAGGGAGTTTCTTTGTAGCTCTCACCATTTCAGTTTCTCAAAGCAGTTGTAATTTATTTGTTGTCCTAGTTTGAGTGAGAGATGTGTAAGAAGTGAAATCATTAATTCAAGAGAAAGACAAAGATGGTCACTTGAAAGGAAGTCTATTTACAGGAGCATCTTGGAGCAGAGTAGATTATATGCTAGCAGAGGTGTGTGCAGAGCTGGTCTAGTAGTACCTCCTGTTTTGGAGGAGAAGACTGATTGCAGGGGACACTCCCTTCGTGAGAATCTGAATTGCTATAGTCTTAAATTGAGTTTTGTTTTTTTTTCTTTAACAAAAAGAGACTCTTAAACTTGCAGTACTAATTATGCTTTTGCATCTTGGTAGGTCACAAATATGGGAAGTAATTAGAGATTGGCAGCAACTGTGGGCAGCTACTAAGGCTAGAACAGATAATCCCAGAAGTTTTGTTACCATTTTTCAGTATTTGCTATTTGTCATTAGAATCTGCAAATGTGTGTATAAAATATATGCATTTATAAAAACACACAAATGCATTGAAGTTAGCATCTGAAAGAACCCTTTCAATGCTGAATGTTTCAAAAAGGTAACTAGTATATAGCAGTTTAATGTAAATGGATCTGCTTCAGTCACGGCTTGTGACACAGGTCTTGCCTGTACCTTTCCAGGCCATGTTCTTAAAACTGCTTCAGCTAGTGGAAGGTCATGGGAGTGATAATGCTAATAGCAAGTGATGGAAATCTTAGATGTGCTCCTTTAGGGATGAAGACTTCATAAGAAAGCGTGAGGATTAAATTATACGCAAAATCACACACCATTGTTAGCTGCTAATGTACATCTGAGGATTCAAGTCTGTATGGGTTTTTTTTGAGAGCATTTGGATTATGTGCTGTAACTGATAAGTCTGTAGACAAAAGAAGGGTGCTCAGGTATGCAAGACGTGATCTGCTAATGAGAATGGTCTCAAAGAAAGTCTGTTCAAGACAGCAAATGCAAATATATGATCTGTCATCCTTAATGTGTTGCTTTCTGGGTTAGGTAGGGCCACTTATGTACAGATTGGACAGGTAGAGTTCACACTAGCTCACATAGTAGCTTTGACTTCCATACCTGCTTTTTGGCAAATCAGAAGTTCTGCAGAATTTATTGAATAAAATGTATTCAGACATTTTTATGATGTAATTACAGGTGAAGTATGAGGCAATCCAGGTACCTTAGACATGGTATGGCATGAACTATCCTGCCTCTCTAATCTACTTCAATCAAGATACATACACAACTTTGGTGTACACAACTAAACTGCCTGAGTTTGCCTTAAGTGGTTTAGGGAATGTTTATGATTTCTTTTGATGGCACAACAGTGGAGGTGGCAACAACTGACAGGAGGAGTAACTGAGTTTGTAGCATCAGAATCTTCATTTTAGTGTAGTTTTATGCAAAATTCATGTTAAATGTAGCTGCCTTAGCAGATTAAACTAAAATAATGCTGTTTGTTTTAATATTATTGTGTTTTAACCTGGGGGTTAAGGACAGTTTAATAAAACAACATGGAGAAGAAAACAATAATAACAATGATAGTTCTATGGAAATGATAGACAAAGCAAGTAATAGAATCCAGGAAGGCTCTACCTGTGCCCAAGATGCCAACTTTCCCTGCCCTGGCTGTATTGAAGCTTCTCAATAAAGTAAGCAGATGACAGGTGCCCCATTTTCCCAGGCCAGCCATCCCCTTAGATAAGGGGCAGGACATCACTGTGGTATTAAAAATGCCATTGGCTTGTTCCATTCTTTACCCCACCTGTGGCCCCTCACAGATCCAGTCCCTCCCGACTGCTTGGCCCAACAGCTGCTTGTGATAATTAACCCTAATTAATCCCAGGACAAATGTATACTTTTAATTTTTGTTACATTAATTTACAGAATCATTTAGGTTGGGAAAGACCCTCAAGATTGAGTCCAACTATAGGTGGACTCAAATTTAGATGTAGGTGCAACTTTGTATTTTGACTCTTAATATAAGGAAATAGAATATATTCTAATACTCTATTTCCTTATTGCTTCTCAATGTAATTCTCTTGCATATTTTTAGTACATCATTATGTGGAAGGTGGCATTGTTGCAGGACACAACAGTGTGTACTGCCCCTGGAAAACCTATGATGAATTAATTACTACTTCAGGTTATTTTTTTAGTAGAATTAACATTTCTGTGTCATGTTTTCTTGTCCAGTGAACCACCCTGGTGCCTGTTCAGCTGCCTTTGGACTAAGTCCTTTGTGAAGTCCTTTGCTTCTTTGTAGTGCAGCTCTGAATTTAACTAAAATGTCTTCCTAGATTCACCATCCTAGGCCCACATTGGTCTCTGCTTCTACTTCAGGACAGAGTCCAGTTGCAAATAAGGCATTTAGAAAGGCTTCTGTAATTTTGAACCTAGTAGCTGCTAGATACTGCAGAGGGTTTGTTGGTTGGTTGTTTTTTTTTTTTTTAAAAAAAAGATACTCAGTTACTTAACAGGAGGTATTTCTTGATCAGGTTTTATTTGACCATAAATAACTGCAGAAATCCTATGTTCCCAAAATGCTTTTATGCTTTCATTCTGTTTTCATTGATTATGCTTTTCTGTTGAAGTGGCATTTTGGTTGGGGAATTTTGTAGGACTAAAATGTGTTGTCAAATAGTAAAGCCAAGGCTGTATTTTTACTCCCTCATGGCAGACCTCAGCATGTTTGTCTAAAATGGTTTGCTGGACAAAATAATTCAGCAAGTTGAGGGTTCTTCTGAAGTAAAATTCAGTCTCATTGGATTCTGTCCTCCAAAGTATATATTCTGTCCTTTGCCCATCAATTTTCAAAGCATATTTTTCTTTAAAACCTGTTTGTGGGCACTGATCTGATTTTCAAGATTAAAATAAACATGTTAGATGGTTCATCCCTTTCCAGTGTACTCACAGCAATTCAGGCATCATTCTGTAAGAGGGAACCTTATACTGTAAGCAGCTTTCTACCCTGAAGATCTAGTCTGTATTGTAGACGTGCCATTTGAATAAGTTTTCTTTCTATTTTCTTCTTTATTTCTATTTTCTTCTTTTATTTCTATTTTCTTCTTTCTACATTGAGTGGTGACAGTGAACCTCTGGTGTCTGGTGAAAAATATATAGAATCATAGATATTTACCAAAAAATCTCAAATGTTTCTTCTTGCTAGTAATAGCAAGATCTTCCAAGGTGTCAAACGGGAGACCAATTCTTGTGCATTGTCGCTGATACAGAAGCTCTAGCATGTTCTGAACTTCTGCAGTTCCTCACACATTGCCCTGGATTTGGAAAGAGTTCTACAATAGGTGTCACTCATGCTTAAAGAGGAGCAGTCAAGAAGTGCTACTAACCTGATCAGAAAACTGATGTACAAATTCTGGAATCTTCTACGATAGATTTTTACAAATTGGTTTATCTTGTGGAGATAATTTTATGAGCTGGTTTATCTGTAGTTTTGATAAGGTTAAGTAGGGGTTGATGTAAATATACCTGGCCCTATGAAGACAATGTGGTTGCACAAGTGGAATATTAAGCTACAGAAGCTGTACTGGTAAGTGAAACATAATGCTTTAAGCTTGGTAGGTTCCTTCTTAAAAGACAGCTCTAAGACCTCTAAGCTGATCTCTGTTCTCTGTTTCTTTCAGGCGCTGGTACGTTGGTATTTTACAAGTGGTAAATTGAATGCATAATACTGTGTCACTCCTCAGGTTAGCTGCTTTTAACCGAGATAGGCACACTTAGTTGTTCCTGATGCGAGTAGGACGGGATAACCAGTTTTAACAGTTAAGCTATTGTTAAGGCCTCTGAGCTTGAAGTATTAATAATTTTCTGGTTACTGATATTAAAAAAAAAAAAAAAAAGATGATCTGATGACTGTCACATTATTTCAGGAAACGACGTTGGCAGAAGTTCTTACGGTGCCATGCAAGTGAAACAAGTTTTTGATTATGCCTACATTGTTCTTAGCCATGCAGTATCACCACTTGCAAGATCATATCCAAATAGAGATTCTGAGAGGTAATTAGTCTACTTTTTGACTATCCATTTGTGTGTGTAATCAATAGGAATGTTTGGGTCTAAATCAATAAAAGGAATATTGTTATTTCTTGTTTAACTGCAGCTGTATTGAAATCTGCCCAGAAATGTAGGCTGCCCAGTGGTATGGGAGTGCAGTACCTCAATGTGCAGCACTGAAATGGAAAAAGCATAACAAAACCCAGGATGAGTCCTATGTGAGATTCTCTTAGTGTGAAAGGAAACAGAAGATAATTGGGTTTTCCTCAAATATTCTCAAATATTCAATGTTTGGTATGATGTATGTCTATACTATGGCAGAAAAAAATGTGTGAGATGAAATTGTTTAGACACAAAACTAGACCACAAGGCCTGAAATTTCCCTAGTGCTTGATTGTGTGTTCCCATGAGCTTGCTTGATAGTTAATTAAGCATCAGTTATTCTAACCTGCAGTACAATTTGGGTCTATATCAGAGGATATCTCTTCCCTGAGACTTCCATAGAATCCCAATGAGTCCCAATCCTTTCATGGAGGGATGACTATAACAAGTCACCTAAACCATCTTGGTACAGTTCCAAACTCCAGTCAAGCTGTTAACTTCCAGCATTTATGTAATTGGAGAGTGCAGTAGTTCTTCTATGGTAAGTTTGCCACAAAGTGGATGTAGTTTTCACATTTGGATTTAAAACTGGCCATATTTTCATAGTGCCCATGAATCTCTAGGGTTTTTTGTGTTATTAAATTCACAAAGGTTGTGTCTACAGTCGAGCCTGTGAAGGAGATCCAGGAAGAGTGGTACATAGTGTTACACACTGATGCTTAAGACCACAGGTTGAACATGGATTAAAGGTGTATCTGTTAAATGTGTACTGTCTGACAGTTCTTGTTGCTGTATGAAACAGAACAACTTAAGAACTCCTGAAGTTTTGCTTGTGTCTTGGGTCCTGTCCTTCAGTAACTTCTATGGTTCTCTAAAGGATATAGTCATTCTCTTATGAAGTACCTAGAGATACCAAAAAGTCTTATTTGTAAATGCATTTCATGGAAGCCTCTGATGTCATCAGTATGTGCACTTGACATGCATGCTTCTTACTGTATTTGGGCAAATGTTTGAACTTTGACATAACACCAAACGTGGAGAAAAGTCCCAGCAACAGTGTTCAGGTATCATACATTTGACCAGTCTTTCTGCTGGTTCTGGGCTCTTTGTGCCAGTGATGTCTAAGTCTCAGAACTTGTCATGTCAGTGGCTTGGCGTTCTGTCAAAGGGACAGATTTGTTGCTCACAAGAGCAAAAGCTTTCAACAAAATCCTGTATGCAAGGAATTCTTCTAGCACCAGTCTTGTCAATGCCAAAGGATAAAGGACAATTTGTGTGAGGAGTCCTATTTTGTAGATGACAATCTTGGTAGTCTTGAAATCTTTCTGGGTGATCATTGTTACTGCTCTTTTTCAGGGTCAGTTAATCTCAAACAAGAGATCTTAACAAGTCTTAAGTTAAGACTATCTACTTTCCCCAGTTCCTTGCACCCATCATTCTTTGTAAATGACTCAGGAGATTCAGTAGATTTTGTTAAAGCAAATCAATTCCCATCATCTTGGAAGGAGGTTTTTTTGTTTTTTTGTTTTGGTTTTTTTTTTGGTAGGAAAATGATGGGACTGACCTATTTTCAATCTGTACAACTTGTATGAAAGCTCAGGTGTGGTGTTGTGACTTCGGCCAGGGTTATTGAAAATCACAACTGGGGATGATGGGGGACATGAGTGTAGCTGTAAAATATAGTTATGGACAAGATAGCTCCTGCTTAAAGGTCAGTTTCAGTATGTGCTTTGAAGAGCCTTTGTATAGTCTCTGACCATAACCTGTCTAGAGAAGCATGTGTTATCTGAGCTAACTAAACTCTGTTATATTTTATATATTATAAATATAACTCTATTATATTTTAATAGAATAATCGAATCATTTAGATTGGAAGAGATCTTTAAGATTGAGTCCAACCATTAGTGTGACACTGTCAAAACCACCACAAAACCATATTCCTAAGGGCTACATCTACATGTATTTTAAACAACTCTGGGGATGGTGACTTAACCACTTCCATGGACAATCTGTTCCAGGCCTTGAAAACCCTTTTGGTGTAGAAATTTTTCCTAATCCCTAACCTAACTTCTGGTAACAGCCTTAAGACTGTTTCCCTTGTCCCATCACTTCTTGCTAGGGAGAAGAGACTGACCCCCACCTCACCATAACATCCTTTCAGGTCTCCCCTCAGCCTCCTTTTCTCCAGGCTAAACAGACCCAGTTACCTCAACCACTCCTCATAAGATTCATCTAGACCCTTCACCGGCTTCATTGGCCTTCTTTGGACATGAAGCTTCTAGTTAGTGACTGCCTTCCTTCCCAGTTTTACTTTGTTTCTTGGCGAATCACAGGAAGTCTTAGATGTTTGGAAACAAGCTCTTGCTCATTGTTTCATGTTCTTTGAAATAGTGGAGTATGTTACTACCTGTCCATGATATCTATATTAAGGTGCAGTTTCACTTTGTATATTGTCAAGCTTAAATGTCTGTGGGCTGTCTCCTGTCAGTTACCCCTTTTCTTCCTTCTCAGTTTGTAGATTCCTGATTCTTGGTCAGATCTAGCAATTCTGCAGTCAGAAAATGAGTCAGATGAACTCTCTAACTGAAAACAAATACATCTGCACTTGTCATGTCAAGGAGTTGATCCATCTTGTGGCTGTGATGGCCAGATCAGAAGCAAGAGAAGCAGCAGAGTTCATGTTTGGTGGAAGATGGAGACAGTCGTACTGTACCATTTGACAGTCATAAGTTAACGCTGTTCTGGATGTGACAAAAATGCAACTTTAGGTTAATATGTATATGTGTAGGTTAGGATATTGGCTTACGTGTGGCTTGGAAGGGTTTTGCTGATGCGTGTCTGGAGTTGTCATTTACAGGTGATAATCTTCAGAACACAACAGCCTGGGCCATGTATGAAGTGATCTTTCCGTCTCTGTACTTGAAAGTTGCTTGATCTTTTCCTAATGTACAGTTCCACTGACCTAACTGCTGGCAGGTCTGTATGTTTGGTTTGGGTTGTGTATGGCTGGCCTAAGACAGTCCTAGGAGCTCTGGGGCCTGTCAAAGGGAATGTTAAATTTGCCTTCTCGATCTGTGGACTCAGAAAGCAGAAGTGTGCTGTCTGAAACAGTCCCTCCTTTGCTTTGCATCTTGAGTGGCAGGTGTCTGTCACTTGTGCTGTCTGGAGATATATCAGCTTTTCCTACACAGAGTATTTGTCAAGGTAATGATTTTAGATTTTTTTTTTTTATTATTTTTATCCTCGTGCTTAATCAGATCCTTCTGAGGTGCTCCTTAGTCTGCTTTTAGATTATATTGCCCTTTTTTATACCATGGGATGTTTCATAAGTTCAGTTAAGTCCTACTAAACAATTAATTTGACTGTTCTGTCCCAGACAGTGTTGTTTCCTGCTCTAGTACTTGTTCATGTGGAGCTTAACTGGAGCTTTAGATATTTGATTTTACTGAATCTTATGTGAGCAATCTCAGACGTTTAAGAGTTAACCTTAAGATTTACTTGCACGGTAGTTGTGCTATAATGACAGCTGGAAGGGGTCCCTGTGAGCCGAGGGCTTGCAGTGTGTAAAAAAGCTTCTAAAGTCTTAAAATGAACTAGTTATGTAAATAGCTTATTCCTGGTTTTACTACATGATAATATTAAGGGAAAAGCTTTAAAGGGGCATATTAGCTGTCTAATTTAATTAACCAGCTAACTGCGTTTTCCACATCTTTCAAACAAGTGTCTTTGAGAAATTGTGGAAGTGTCCCATATCTGTAGAAATTCTGGCCTCAGCCAGAAGTGAAATTTCCTCATGCTCAAGGAGTGGCAGATCGTTTTTGTTATTGTTGCTAAGCAGTTTCTGTGTTGAAGAGATACAAGCACAATTTTAAAAATGTTTATTTTAAAAAATGGTTCTCTGATTCCATGGATGTGCTTGAGTCCCATACATGTGGTGTTCTTTGAGAGCAATATCTAGTTTGATCCCACTTGCTTCCTCTTTCTTCGCTGTGTTAAGTATATGGCAATATAGCCTTAATCAACTTCCAGTTTCTGGTGTTTTGTAATGAGTGTTTTTAATTTTGGTGTACAAGTGAAGTAGCATGGATCTGCCTTTGAATTCTTGTTCTGATAACTAAGTGAATTTTTCTACCTTTTGACCAAAAATGGGAGTTTGGGGCTTTTGATCTGTATCCTCTGCTACAGGATCTGGTGAGAGAACAGATTCCCAGGTTCTCTATGTGCAACTCTGCCATATCTGTTGGTGTAGCAGTAGTTTCAACCTTTACATATATTTTATAGCAGGCATTTTTGGTGTATCGGTCACCCAGGCTGATAAAAATACCATCCTATATCACTTTCTCCTTCTGGTCTGTGAAAGCATGACTACTGATTTGCTTCTGGGAAAGTAGGTTCCAAAAAGCTACAGCCTTGAAAAGCTCTTCTGCCATAAGAGCTTGTATGATTCAGTCCATATTCATTTTCTATTTCTAAGATCACAGTTGGTAGTAGTTGTAAAGTTTATAGGTTTTCATGGAGTAAAAGCTCAAATCTTTCTGAAGGTGTTCTCAAATGAAACCTCTTGGCTGTTACCTTTCCTTCTCTGTCCCAGTGCTGAAGACTAGCAGCATGGGTGTGTTTGAGCCCCATACTGGCATTGCTGTCTTGGGAGCTTTAGGTCTAGTGCCACAGCTGATTCTCTGCAGTATTGGTCATCCCTGCCTTCATTCTGTCTCCTCTGGCTTAACTTCCTTTTTGAGATTGAGAAAGCAGAGCTGCGCTGAGTATTTAAAATGCTCTCAATGTCCTCTGCTTCATTTGTTCCTTAATGTGCTCTACCTAGCTATTGAACTTCGGTTTCCAAAGAATTACCTATTACAGCCTTGATCTTTAGTTACTTAGTGGTGCCAATCATGCCTTTAATTCTATATGTAAAATTCAAGATTTTATTTTCCAATGTTTATTTTATCTACATTACGTAAATAGACTGGTGGGTGACATTCAGGCCATGAGGCCCTCTTGCAGCTATTGGACTTGTAACTTGGATCCTGTTACTGAATCAGTGTTTGCTTAAAATGCTGGACTGCCTTTTTCAGTAATAACACACTAACATGTCTTTAAAGTCAGAAGACTAAATATGCAGCATATGGTATTTGGTCTTGCATGAAATAGTAATCCCCAAGCCAGGAGGAGAAAATTACTGCTCTTTTTGAAAGTGTTACTATGAAATGACCTAATTAAGGTAGTCTAAATACAGTTAGGCTATGTATGTCCTCCCTTTACATTATACACCTAAACCAAAATAAAATACCACTGCAGGTACAGTGTATCTTTATGATGTGAAATACAAAAAAAAGTTTTATTGTAACTGTTGAAGATTTTCAAAGCTGAAATAACATTGCCTTTTCCCCAGTGGTAAATTTTCACAGCCTGTTTTTTTTTTTGTACAATAGTCAGTTCTTTATTTTGAGCATGGAGCTTATAGTTTGTGCTTTGGCCACTAGTGTCCGATAAAAAGAAGTCTTGAACGTTTAGCTTTCAAACAAGGACACAAATTTTGCTCAAGAAGTGCAATTGAAATAGCTGAATGTTGGGAAAGTACATTGAAGGATGATTACTTTGTACTTGCCGAGAACTGGTCACTGTTCAGCAGGACCAGGAAGGCTTTTTCTCTGAAGCAGTTGCTGCTAACAAATTTTCTTTAACTTACTCTGGGTTTGGAGCCAGTCTGTTTCTCATTTCTACTACCTCACGATCCATGGTACTTCCTTTATAATTGTGGGGATCTTATACCTTTTAAGTTGTCTTGTAAATCTTTAAGAAAGAACTAGTGAAAGTCTCTGTCTTCAGCTTGAAGGTCAGTGCAACCCATAACTGTTGTAATCCAGATTTTGTGGAAAAAAAAATTTCTACGTGGAGGAACGCAATAACCTGTAAATTACTTTCATCTAGTACACTGGTACCTGCTTGTACATTCTTGATAATTCAGATGCACTCCATTTAGAAACAAAGTAAAAATCTTGTGTCAGTGTCTGCATGCTGCTATGGTAGAAGTAATATGCTGATTTACACATTGTGATGCTTCAGTGGATTAAATGGTGCGCTAAGGAAGTGAAAGTTCAAAAGGATTCTTTGGTTAGGAATATCTTAAACTGACTTTCAGCATTATTTCATTGCTTGTTGAAATGCTTGCAAATATGTAACCAACAGCCTTTGTTTAATACTTAATTGAAAAATTTTTTTAGCACGTTAGGTAGAATCATCAAAGTGACCCAAGAAGTGATTGACTACAGGGCCTGGATTAAAAAGAAGTGGGGGAGCAAAATTAATATATCACCTGAACTTGGTAGGTATAGCAGGAATCTTTGAAACTTTTTTTTTTTATTTGATATAATTCAGAATATTCATGCCTTGAAATTAATCACTTTCAGATACCCAGGAAAAAAATAAAAGGAATCTATCTTTCTAACCCAAGACTAGTTTTATTTGTGCCTGTTTTTCAGTTAGCTTCTTAAATTGCAACTCTCTTTCAACTTTAAGGCCTTTGTGTTTGTATTCTTTGCTCTTAAATGATGCTTATATTTTCTGTTAACAGATAATAGGTTGAAAATGAGAGACCAGATAGCTCCGTGCAATGGGGAACAGCAGCAGAACAGAGACTCTGAGCCATCTTACAACCAACGCTTGGCTTTGTCCTTGGCTAGCACACAGCAGTTATCTTCTGGCTCATCTGCCTCCTCCGTATCATCGCTCTCCGGCAGTGATATTGTAAGCTTTTTCTTTTAAAGGGTTAAACTAATAAGTAGCAGAGTTGATCATACTGGTCAAAGCTTCAGTGTATACAACAGTAATTAATGTGATACATATATCCTTAAGCTGTTACAGCGACAATAGCTTCCCCTGTTCAGAAAAATTACTAAAATCAAATATGTAGCCATTAAATGGGTCTTAATTCCATCCTAAATATTTGATACTCTTTGTTGTAGTAGTTAGACTTAATAGAATATGAAAACCCAAGTTAACAGTAGTTAATTAAGTAGAAATGTGTTTTCATATATCTTTCCATCAAGCAATTTCTCCCACTGTCAAATTCTGGTCCTCTTTACCCATACTCCAAATTGAACATGAACATCATATCATGCTGTGAAGGTGAATAATAGTCACTATATTCAGACAAGGAGTCAGTTCATGGTTTAGTGGTAATGGGGTCCTCATGTGAAGTCTTGCTGTCAGCTTCCTTGTCTGAGGGTTCAATTTGAAAGTAATTGCTGGGCTTTATTGTAACTTCCTGGAAGATGAGACTGTAGTCCCTTTAGGTGTGTTCCCAGACTCTTTAACATGTTTCTGTTTCAGTACTGAGTATAAATCAACATGGAATTGGGCAGTGCAGATTATAAAGTACAAAGCTGCATTTTGTGCATTAGGTGTTCATTAGAAATCTGATGAAGTGTGCTGTGCTAGGTAGAGGTATTGACTGGCTCAAGATGTAGTATCCAGTTAACTACAATAACGAATAATTGGATGATGCTAAGATTGGTCCTAGTACTTGTTTTCTCGACTGGTTTCAAAACCTAGTCAAATATGGAATTAGAAGTTTGGAATTGTTTTCAATTAAAACCCTCCAAACTTCAAAGGGACAAGTGCCTTCTTTATATGTTCTGGTTATTTTCTGTAATTCCTTTACACTACTGAATTGTCTGTGTTGTCTTTTCACTCCAGTGACAATGGTAAATGCTTTAGTTGCGCCATCTGGCTAATGGAAAAAGAACACCATGATGCTTGCTAGTGGTACTACTAGCTATGCTCCTGGATTGAGTATATCAGTGAGAAAGATGTGGATGTAATTCTTGAGAACATGTAAATATTTGCTTAATGATGGTGGCAAGTGATTGACCTCCCCCTAGTCCCTTTTTGCTTGATGTTGAAGATGAAGCTTCATTGCCTGATGCCAGAGAAATTAATGAGAACTGAAAAGAAAGCTCCCCACAAGAAAGACCTGCACTTTGGGCATCCACAAAGTAATTGGAATTGCTACCCTTTTTAACAAAATAAAAAGCCTTGTGCCCAGCTGCTTGTGCAAGAGTCTAGCTAAAGCCCTGGTTGTTCATTGGTATTATGTTCCCAGTAGACTGCCAGCATGTTTTCTTAATTTGGATTGAAATTTGAGGTTTCTGACACATAACCAGTAAGTTCATCCCATTCACACTTGGATATGTGAGGATAAGTCCTTCTCAAGCAGACCCTGGTGGAGTCGAAGACGCTATCTGTGGCATGATTTGGCATAATACTATGCCCTGGTTCCAGCAAATTAACATCTACCATGTGTAACAAAATGGTATTTGTGACAAAACACCTGGTGTTCTGCAAATAGATGTTACAGTGGGCTTTGATACCAGCTTCAGAGCAAGGGAATATGGTGCATCATATCACTGTAGAATTACATGTAGTGGTTAACTCTTATCATGTGGAAGGATTGCTCTTCAGGAATTATTCTGTATTCATTTACACGTAAATCTTCTAAACTTATGATACTGAAGACTGAAAGCAATTTTATAAAGAAAAAGCAGGAGACAAGGAGATCCTAGATTGACATTTTGCTGATCTCTTCCCAATACTTAAAGTTTTATTTTTATAGCAAAATTTTCATCCTTATGATGCCAGTGTTAACTTTAAGCATGAGTTTTGTTTCGAGACACTTTCTGGACACGTGTTTTGCATGAATGCAGTACATCTTTACCTATAATACCAACTACAAGATGTAGGTGTCAAATTATGAGGACTTGATAGTGTATTTCCTTTTCATAGATTCATAGATTCATAGATATTAGGGGTTGGAAGGGACCTAGAAGATCATCTAGTCCAACCCCCC